>WHPZ01585613.1:0-13780 GCA_016617965.1 Macrosiphum rosae
AATTTTTCCCGCAGGTCTAATTTTTTATTCTTGCACTGTCACTTTTATTATAATATTGAATACTTTGTAAATCAAATCCAATAACGATAGGTACTACGCGAATTGTTGTCGGAAATGGGTATCCGCAACGATGGAAACGTGGTTAGGAAACCCATTAAAGTATTAAAAAATAGTTGATGAGACTGTATATAGGATTGTATATTTTAAACTGACGGTGACCTGAGTGCCTTCGATAAGGTTAAAAGAAGGCGTGTGACAAATTTCCGGACGAAAGGAAGGGAAATAAAATTTAATCCTGCGGGGGAAAAAATAGCGAAATCTCCAACGCCGCCGTCGACGACGGCGCTGAGTAGACAAAAATAATGTTGATAATAAATATATAATAATAATAATAATAGCAATAATAGTAATATATATATATATAAAACAAAACGTTAAACCGTTTGGACGTAACGAAAAAAAAAGGGGTGGGTTTAGAGAAAACCTTCGGACGGGGCGGGAAAAAGCGATAAAGGGTAGAGAAAATGTCATAAAAATAACGAGGACTCGGCCGCCGCTGCCTGGCAGTAAAACTGCTGCTGCTGCTGTGTGAATCCAGCGTGTACATATAATATCCTATGAGGACGCAACCACCGGCTCCGGGGGAGCAGAAGAGTGATAGCGGGAGAGGCGATAACCGGCTCTTTAAAAACGACATTGTTCGGAGTTTACTCTTTATACCCACACGCCGTACATATACACTATATAATATACAGTATACGTCGTAAGCTCTCGCTGGCTAATGGCGCAGATGGACGGGACACAACCTATAAAATATCGAATTCATCACGATTATCGATGTCTCCCTATAGTATATGCGTTATATACTTATATAACATATACACGCATATACCATGAATACGATGAAAATCGGTCATTGTTAATGTCATAATAAATCCTATAGGTACGACTGTTGTACGAGTACATAGGAATTAATATAATTAATACCTAATGATAACTCGACTAGTTATTACTGTGCAGGGAAATTAGATTGGGAAGTACCATGGTGGCATTCGAGGGGAGGGATTGCCACCCCAGAAACAATATCGAGAGTGAAAACTATTACCATTTTAAATGGGTTAGTAAATTGTGATTAATTTTTTCCTCCTCCCTATTCACCAATAATTAGAGCTAAGTGCCACCTATGGTAATGTGTATCTCAGAGACCTATTTCCAAGAATCGTTTGATGTTTGTTGATCATTTGGTATTTCCACGGATTCAGTTGTTAATCTAGCCTATTTGTGAAGCTCCATTGACCATAAGTGTGTACTGTGTATTCTGTAGATGATGATAATTAATGAAGCACTACAATATTATAATATTATTTAACTATAGCAGACTACAATACTTATTAGTCATTATATAGCAGTGTATGCCCAGTTATTTGTGTCACTGGACAAAATAGATATCACTATTGACTTACATTATAACGTACACGATATCTTCGTAGTTAATGATATATTATAGTACCTACGGTGCCAGTTATGTAATTACAGGAAAGTGATTTGGGTGTCGTATCCCCCCCCCCATGACTTTTTTTTAAACTTTTTTTGAATCATATTTATACACTTATTTCTATATAAATATTACTATTTATAGGTACCTATTATTCTACGAATATAGTATATTAATTTATAGAAACAACTTATAAGAACCCAAATTCCCCTATGGTAGCTCAGTAGCTGTAACTAAGATAATATTAAATACTTCGTAATAAACAATAATCACTATTGCAATATTGCTCAAGTATATTGAAATAACGCAGATTATAGCTCGAGTTTTGAGAATTTTTTCTGAAAAGTTTAGGTATATTTCAAAAAATTAAGCACAATGTTGCAATCAGGTTATAACATTTTCAAGTCCGGGATTTTAAATACGCAGTTTATTGTACGAATAGAAAATGCAGTTTAGCTCCAAAGTGATTTTTAGAAAATGTTTTCAGAAATCTATGTATTTCCACTAGTTGAGCGCACAATGGTGCAATCATAATTTGTAACTGTTCATATTTATATTTAAATTATTTTTATCAGTGAGCTTTTTTTTCCTTAAGCTTTTTTTCCACGATCGATATCTTATTAAACTCTGATACGTTTTTGATGTTTGTGCGTGATTGTGCATAAGTAGGTACGTACGTATACGAATAAATATGTGATAACGTGATGAGTTTGAATTTTTTTTAGGCAAGTGTAATCATCATCCACCCATACAAAACCCGATAAACTGTCATATTATTATAACTTTCTGTCATTGGATATACTAAAATTCTAGTTAATACAAACAGGTATGTGGGTAAACGAGGGGACGGGGAGGGGGGCATCAGAGAAAAAAGCAACGTTAACATTTCTAATATAAATGGGTGATTAAAAATAATTAATTACTCTGGTCGTTCTCGAAACTATCGTCGTACCGGTAGCACTGTTTGTGACTCAAGTTTTTTCGAAAACTGTGTTTAGCTGTATTAAGTTGAAGACGATAATTATTTTTTTGTACCTTTTAATTACCCTATTTTGATGTCATACAGCTTTCGGAAGTTTTTTTTAAGTTTTTCATGACTAACTGCATACTTTGAATTCTAGGGAATGTTATTCGGTATCATTTCGCGAACATGCATTTTCCGACGAATTTCTAAATAAAATCGACACGTTTATAATACGGTAGGTATTGCAGCTACCCTCTTCAGTGATATTAATAATGTAAGCTGCGTGCTAGTTAATCGACTGAATGTATGGTATTTTATTTGATACATTTTTAATGTATAAAATATTTACCGCAACCGTCGAACGAATATTTTTATAAGCACTTTTTAGATTTCCGGTGACATCGCTCGTTAAGTATCTCATGCCAATGAGTTCCTCGGTGAGTTCTAAACACCCAAGGCTACTCCAGGCATACTATATAGGTATTTAGGTTTGCGTATCTTTATTGTGATGTATAATAGTAGTAATAATATGTATACCTGTGTATGTTGATCACTGATGGCATCAGCAATCAGCATAGTAACATAATATTATATTGGCACGAATGGAATGGCAGATTGTAGGTACCTATCTTCGTATTATATTATTTACCTTAGGTATTATCGTAATCAATTATTATTGCCTAGTATTATTCACGTGTAAGCAATATATAATATATTATTACATATTAATAATTTATTATATAATTTATAGGTAACTGATGTGCTTCTTAATTGTATGGTACATACTCGAGGCTCGTTTTCTTGGGAAGCGGACGACGCGTTTTTCCGGACTGAAAGTGATAAGGTCCACAAATACATACGTCTACAGGACTTGTTTCCTCAGAACACCATTGCCATATACAATGGTTTGAGTCCTCACAGATAAATGAGGCGAAATTGGTTTGATCATTATTCGTTGAGAATCAGAAGGTGACTCGAAAAAATCGAACGAGAAGTGCAGTCGGCGACCATAGTTTTCATAAAATTTGACCAACAGAAATAATGTGCATGCATAGATTTGTAAAATCCAATTATTTCAACCATGGGAATATAATTATTGTCGTGTTATTGGCTATCTGTCTATCCGATTTATATCAAATATAATAGCATACGTCATATTATGCAAATAATAATATGTAATAGTGTACAATAGTAAATTTATTAAATTATACTTATAAAAATAATCGTATAGTACCTGCACGTATTTAGTTCAATAAAAAAATGTATCACACAATACCTAATAAAAGGTACCTGTAATAATTATAGTCGGTTACTATTCGTATACCTGATGAACAATAACCAATTAATAGGAATGTGTCAAATCAGCTTTAATAATATATAATAATTAATATTATTTTATCAGGATATTCTTTGAATGTACCTAGAGTATAAGAATCTAGACAACACTATTCATTTCTGACTAGACTATATAGGGAGTTACAGTCATAAACTACCTACGAATTACGATATAAAAAAAAAATAAAGCATATTAGGTATCTTCCACTTCAAGTTTGGTAACAGGTGCTTAAAATTTATCAAATTAATTAACTCAGATGCCACGGTTTGATTTCACGCAGTGCATGCTGCCCGTCGGATAGAGATGAAGACGGTAGGTAATTATACACCGGTATGACGTCCTCTTAACCGTCATCATCGGTTAATTTTTCGGGTCGGGTGAACAAAACCTATACCGTGGTACCGACCACATATAACATTCAAAGGTAACTCGGTAACCACACGCGATTGTCGTGTTCGAAAACGAACGTCGCTCGAAGCGTTGTGAATTTTCTGATGTTGACAATAATACAAACGATCCGTCGATGTTCCTCCCTATAATGATTTTGTATACAATATTTGACGATAACAATTTTCGACGGCATAATAGAATACAATACTATTTTCTTGTGATTCGGTTTCTGATAGTCGAATTCATATTATTATTATTATTGACACATTATATTATTGTGTTTATTTCGATTTCGTGTGAAATCATCGTTTTAACAATAAATTCAGAAACCCGCGTGATCCATATAATAATATTATAACGCCAACACACATCACGAGACAATAAAATGTAACACTAAGTTGACAGTAAAATATGATAAGAAAATAATCATTGAACATCAACAATAGTCTCCAGATTTACCTATATTAAGATATTATTATTGCTCTCAGCATTGGAGATAAAAATCGTTAAAAAAGCTCGGTAGATAATACAAAGATAATGATATTATTATTAAATAACATCTTCCTGCAAGTTCGTGACTAAAACTGCTATCTTATTAAAACCAATGTGCGAATAAATTATATCAATCACATGTCTTAGTGTTTATATTTCTCATAAATGTGTCGCAACTACCACATTAATCTTTGCAGCTGTAGTAGTTTCTAATAGTAGCCAATGATTATAATATTCAGCGTGGGCGTGTCAAATGTCAATGAATTACAGTAAGTGTTGCATTACATTAGTTTATATTGGCATTTATTTTACCGAAAATGCGTTTTTCGATTTATTACCTCAGATTTTCGATTCTTTCTTAATTCCTCAAGGTTTGACTTTTTTTAAAACACTTCTCAGACCTCAGTGCATAATAATATTATTGAGCTGTAAAACTATGGAAAAAAAATGCCGAAAATATAGTATTGCAGTCATTAATTATTAATGTGCACATTAAAGTCCAAATATAATACTTTTATTTATAGTTATACACACGTCAGAGTTAACACCTTTGGATACACAACATGAAACAGCATTTTTTTAATAAGCAATTAGTTAATCATTACATTCCCATGTATAATAATCATATATATATTATAGAACCTTGATATGTTTAAAAATACACGGCTGAGCGGTACCTAATAATACTATACTATACTATGGTATACTCGAATATAATATGGTGTCTCATTTATCTATTGAAAAAAGCCAATTCAAATTCAGGACTAGTTTTTATGTTATTTTTTATATTTTAAATTTTTCTTACTGTTTACTTAACTGATGTTTATAATTGTCTTAAAATCATATACTGAAATGTTCGATCTATATTATGTTACGGCTGTACATTTTTAGGAAAATGCATTCACTTATGGTTGTAATAATTTTTACATAGCTTTTTTAGCACAAAGTTTAAATTATGTTTGAATTCAATTTTGCATTTTATGAATTTTCAATTGTTTGGTCTTTGTTGCCCTTTATTGGTCAATTTTCATTTTTATTTCTGTTTAACAATTAAATCAATTGTTAATTAAAACTTTTTACTCATATTTTATGAATTATTTTTTTCATTTTCACCTTATATACCTACAATTTTTAAACAAATAATAAAAATTAAAAATACAGTTTTTCTACTTAATGCAACTATTTTTCAACGTTATTTTTTTTTTTTTTTTAAACATTTTTTTGATGTTAATGATATTTTCCATACTTTAGTCATTAGGACCCTAATATTTTTTTCAAGGATTTTTAGTGCATTTTGTATTGTTTTTTTGATAATTTAAACGCATTTTTAAGATTTTATACCTACTTACTGCATTAAATGAACAGCTCTAATCATTATTCTGTGTGCAGCTTGCATTCATTACAATATGGATGTGGTATTTTTTTATTTAAGGGTATAATAGAAAATTCTATTATAATATTACGGCTACAAAAACAAAACCTGACATAATCAATGAATTGACCCTTGTGTAATTAATAATATTGTTTATTATGATATAATAATATATACTATACTGCAGAGTACTCGTATATTATGGATTTTATATGATAATCCGAAACATCATATATATGCACAATACTTTATTATGGTATTATAGCTTGGTATTGCGTTTACATAATAATATATTAAACGATGTATTATTGTCTACCTATTATAATATGTAGATATAATAGGTATACGTTGGTTATGTGTAGGTAGGTACTGTGTTTTTATTTTATTCAATAGTATATAACCATGGTTATTGGTCTGTAGTTCTATGAAAAAAAAAATGTAATATATTTAACTAGCAATAATATGACCTCAACTAATGGATAGGTACTGCCAGTGGTTTTTCTTTTTAAATTGATTTTCCATGTGAAGGGAGTGCCGGGTGGGCCATAATTAAAAATTAGATAAGTACCTACATGCAATATACTAAAATCTATAATAAATGTACTAAATACAAATAAAAATAAATGTTTTTCCAACGTTTAGTATTATAGTAAAATCTAAAATATTATTACGATGAAGTAGATAGAGCTTTAAAACATATAGAGCTGTTAGAAGTAGGTACAAACTATTTCACCATTAGTTTTGTATTTCCATTGTACTATTGTCTATGGTGGATAAACTAAATAATATATAGTGTTCTCTAGAATAAAATATATTAAATATATAGCTATTATACTTCTTTAGGAGTATCAGCACGGACTTCATATAACAGTTTTTAAATTTTTTTTTTAGTGTATTTATCTATTAACCTATGTGGTTGAGAAATAGTTAAGTAAAAATTAAATTGAATTATAATATTAATTATTTTTTAATAATATTTAATTGTGTAAAATAATATCATGGTCACGATTGCTTCGTAATTTAATTCATGCCGATTGAATATCGAATGCCCACGTTACAGTAATACAAGATTCCCAAACAATTTTTTTTTATCAAAATAACCTCTTAATTGTATTCTAAAATATTATAATCATGTAATAACGTCATCCCTCAGAACTTAAAAAAAAAAAATCGTACAAAGCTGTAATTGATAGGTAAGGCATGTGCAAGGGTTTCCCGACCGCAACTGACTATTATAATAATAATAATAATAATAATAATAATAATAATAATAATAATAATAATAATAATTGGTTACAGACATTTTATAATAATAATAATCTCAGCCGTAACGTAGGTCCCATAGCTTTAGGTACTATATAGCTCGGCTGCAAAACATTATGTGCTTACGACGAGTTATAAATTATTATTATTTTTAACGTACTTATCGTGCGTTTATATCGTCGTATTCGTATGCATAATATATATGGCGCAGTGGGCTCAAACAACGGACGCCATTGTTGTTGTAATATCATAATAGATTTAGAACTGAAAATTACACCGTATTAAATTACGGCGATACATCTCGTAATTATAAACCTATTAGCATTATAATGTACGAGCTGCGGAGCTTGTGCTGTATTCTTCGCGGGCGCTCGGCATTGATAATTTATATATAATATTATTATTATTATTATTATTAATTTAATACTTTTAAGCGTGAGTATAACAACATCGTGTCACAGGCGTTACCAGCTGCTATACACGTGTAAGCTGCGTCGGACTTTGCTGGCTCAGACCGCCGTTTGTCTATTCCGCCCCGCTCACTAATGCATTTTTAGAGGAGTAGAAAAACTCATTACGAATTATCGCGCGTTGACGGATAGGATACTAATGGTTTCGTTACAAACGTTTTCACGTATTTTCTAGTCGAGAAGACTCTAAGCGAAATGGCATTCCTCGCGTTACGTATTGTCACCCCCCACCCCTTTCCAACCATAAGCAAAACGTGCAACGATAATGTTTATTTTCTTTAGCTCTGTCCCTCTCTCTCTGCGACCGCGTGTGGTCCAAACCTCCGCCACTAGGATTTTTTCGCCTTAGATCTTTTTGCCTTTTTTTTGCAATGCAGGTAGTGTGCGAATACAAAATAATTAGAGAACGGAAAATTAGTCAATACACATAGCACTTTTGTTCCTCACTACTTAGTTTTAAACACGTCATAAAAAAAAAAAAATTGGCGAAAGTATAGATAACCACTCTGCTGTATAGTTATAATAGGTGTAGACTGTAGTCATCATTGAGGAATAAGTCTCGGTAACGTAATATCTGTGCATCAGCTAATTACGTATTGTATGGTTGGTCATAGGTATCCGTTGAATTTAAAATCCATCAAAACAAATATTATAAAATAATAATAATATACTCATTGCCCACCGTTCACCCTATACTTATAAAATTAATATTATTTTCACGTATACTTCCACGATACGCTCCAATACACATGTTCGCATGTTCATATTCTACCTATAATGTAGAAATCAAACTGATTTCACAGTTTAAATTTTCAGTTGAATAACACATCATACACGTACAGTGTACATATATTTTATAAGGCTATGCCATGTTTTATCTGAGTGAATACTGCAATTAATATATTATACATTGCATATTTTATGGATACTTGGTAATTTTAATTTGGTGCATATTTTGATATATTTGACTTGAAATAAATAAATTATTAAAGATTACAAAAGGTCGAGAAACGCTATTGGTCGATTTTCCAGTATAATATTATTATGACGTATAAAGCGTATACAACAACTGCAGAGAAATAGTCTCGAATAGTCTTTAATTAATTGAGATTCATTCCTTGTCGTATTCGATTAATTTAATTTCGAGGAGACGAGTTGTTTTTTCCAATCATATTTTTATTGACCTATCAGTTTAGTAAAAATGTTTAGCAAAACAAATTCTATATACATACCTATTAATTATTTTTAAAAACATTTTTCCAGATACTTATACAAAAATCAAATACTCATAATTTTTTACCTTTTAGATCATTAGTTTTAATCATCTCTGGACGGCCATTCAGTTTTTAATTTCCTCGAGTTCATGAAATAAAAGCTGTTAATTAGCTCATGGATTAATTTTCAAGTTCATCAGACGATAAAAATAATTATTTTCATAGGTTTTAAATGCTGATTAATTTCCTCAAAATTAATTTATGATAACTTCATAAAAATAATTAAAACACTTTTAAACATATTCCACGATGCCTAAATCTATATAATACATACACACTCGACAACTGAATGTTGTCAAAGTTGTAAATTGTCTTCGTTATTTTCAATATACGTTTTTCTGTTTCATATAATTTTCAATGAAACAATGACACCAAATAAAAAATATACAGTATCAAAAAATATCATTTTTAATTTAAAAAAAAACAATTGGTTTTAACCCAACTATAACCAACTCTTATTGTTTGGTTACTTTTGTACAACTAAAATAATTGTATAAAACAATACTATAGGTAGTGTGTACCTTTTTACTACAGGAAAACATCAGAACAATATAAAACTCAATAAAATATTTATCATGAAATTCCTCTGCAAATATTAAATGGAACATTTAAGTCTTCAACGGAGTTCTAACTATTATATACTTGTTGGATGGTGCCATTGTAATTATTTTATTACAATATAATAATATAAACCCGAGTTTCTCTAAAATAGCACTATACCTATATATACTTTATCAACATTGTTGTTCATGTGTAATAATATTAGATTCTGAGCGGAGTGAGAAAGCTAGTGGTTTTACAATGGTGTTTTTTTTTTTTTTTTATATATATATCCTGTATACAAAATTTCTACCAGAAGGAGTTCTTCGATTTCAACAAATAGTACCTTATCTTTTAGCAAATTGCATCAAGATGGTACTTTAAAGAGGTCATTTTTCGATTTTATCAATAGTTATTTAATGCCACTGTAAAAACCACCGACAAATTACGAAAAAGCGCTAAAAATTGGATTTTAATTTCTAACGTTTTGTTTATTACCATAGAAACTAATAAAAATAATAATATTAAAATATTAATATTAATTCAACTTACATGATATAATTATTAATGACAATATAAAATAATCCAGACTGACAAATCGTCTCCGCTCAGAATCTTTTTTCTCATACAATCATAGTATATCATTGAACTCAAGTTTAATACAATCCATTATACAATGACTCACTTGTAACCTACTGTACATCAGAGTGACATCCACTTACCAAATTTTTTTTTTAAATAATATTTGTAATCTTCAGTAGCTCGAATTACACAGAAACATAGCTAAACTGACATATTAATTAATTTTAAAAAAGTAAATCAATAATAATATTTTATGCCATTTTGCAATTATATTTAGTTTCATCCGTTTCTTCCATCTATTCAAATCGTAAAGTAACAAGAAACACGAGCTTAGATTTTTTACTCGGACTAAATAATATTTTCTATATTATGATATTTACAACAGTATATACCTACAATGTATTATTTATAATCGGATAAATATATAAACGAGCATAAATCGCAATTCGCAATACAGGAAAACACACTATTAAGTCTAATCTTACTTCTGTTAATATTATATTCAACGGTACGTGTAATCCAACAAAATATTTTTTCTTTTAGCGTTCAGAGTGTCCAGACTGACCGCGACATTTCGAGTGTTTAGGTAAATATTTTCTTCTTAAATATTATCTACTAATTATTATTACGATGGATAATACTATAGGGGTTTCATAATATGCTGCGAAATGACTGATTAGTTATATAATATAATGTATTATGTTAATATATTATATCGGTGATATTATCAAATAAGATGGGTGGTTAGTAATAATAATAATATTATTATCGAATGCAATCTATACTCGATATTATCATAAACTGATTTTTGTATAATGATTAAAATTGTTCCGGGGAAGATATAATTATTTTTATCCTTTGCTAATTAGAACACGGCGGCAATATGCCAATTAGGATATTTACTGTATGCATCGATAATATACTAATTCCGAAGGCGAACGGATTTGTGTGAACGATGACTATATATTTATTTTTTCAGCTTTTCCTGAAAATTAAACCTTAGTAATCGGATTACCCCGACGAGCGATGACTTTAGTCTTCGTAATTCGACGTATACGGCCGCCGTGCACGTTTCGATATTAATTTAAAATTCTAATTTTTCGAGAGGGCCGGGCGATTAATATACATTTACAGGATGATTTCATAGAATTAACGAACAGTTGTCGATCGATAAATGAGTCTGTAATGCATGCTAAAACATTATTAAACTTATAAGTATATAAGTATATTTATGTTTGAATTGTACTGGACTTCAGTCTTAACCATTATGTACCCGAGAGAACTTGAAAAAGGTTTTATGTACTTATATAATATTGTATGTAATTCCTTACGAAATATATTAAAATTATTTAAACACCTTTAATACAGTGTTGGATTACCGGGATCATAATAATATATGGTATACGCACTATATCCTGTTATACACACGACATACAGCTGACTGCAGTAATACTATTATAGTATTATGTATTATTATTAATATTATCGTACCTATTTCTTTTTTTCTAAGCTATTATAGTGATCATCGCATTGCAATAACCAGCGGAGTTCACGCAGTTGACGTTTGAATATCAGCCGTGGGATTTACAATACCGACTGCGGAACACGCGGATCGGACGAGAAAGACAAATTGAATCGCTTACCGTTTTGTTGTCCAAACTCTTGACTTTGCATGTCAAATACGCCGATTTTCCTTCCAGCGCCGTCACGTTCCTGGGCGTTTCCTGGTCGAATTGCGGCCCAGAGTATTGGTTGGCGTCCGGTTTCACGGCATTGACGTCACGCCCGCTGCCCCCGGCGCCGTTCTTGTCGCTGCCCCCGTGACTCTGGTACGAACACCCTGTGAACAAATATAACGGTATGTACATGACGAATTTTTGTGATATTTTCGTCTGTATGGTAAACGAAACCAATTTCATCCCATCGTCCGTCATCGCGCCCTGTGGCGGAGGGGCTCGGTGGGTACGCGGCGGCGGCTCAGGTCAGGCGGGGGTCCTGCATCGAATCCCCCCAGGATAGACTCGATCCTCCCCGAAAACACAATCAATCCCCTCTGCTGCTGCATAAACATCGAATTTCGTTTTATTATTATTCACTTCGGTATTTCCTAGAGGTTTGAAATTTTTTCGTTGTTTTTTATTTTATATATCGTGTAACATATTGTTATTATTATACATTGACAATTGTTTGTAGTGCAGCATAAAATTATACGATATACAAGTGACACGTCCCTAGCACTCTATACTATATAGTCTAAAGCATAATACTTTGAGCTTAGCTAATTGTATTCCCTTTTCCCTTGTATATTTTGAAATTGTTTTTTTTTTTATTAAACCTTTTTTTATAATGCCTACACTAAACGTAATAACGTGTATTAATTATTTGTTTGATTAAAATAAACTCTCTCGGTATAACATTGGAAATTTTGTGATATTGAAAACATTATAATATTAAATTTAGGTAGTAACACGAATACATGACAACTTAATTGATATAAATAAAAGTACGTATGTACATTTTAGCACACGATTTGGATTTTCAAGTAAAGTATTATTAAGACTAACGGTTAAAAACAATAAGAAAATATCCAACTGGCCATAATGGCGTGAAGAAAGTAGGAATATAATATCATAAAAAAATTATGCGCTATTGCCGCGGTAATATTTAATTGTGCCTCTATGGTGGCCTGGGGCTAGAAATAAACAACTGGAAAACGGTATGACTTTGTCACGTCGAGCAAACGATATACAATTGGACATTGAAAAAGTGAGTGTTGGGGTCTATAAAAATCTGCTCTGAGAAATGACGATAGGAGGAATTGCCAGCCTGAAGGGCCGTGGAAACGTGCAGTGATGGAAATATTTTATGACCTAGGTATTCTATGTCTCGCTAATAACACGACATAATATAATAATATAATACCAGTCTTGTATAACTGAGTAAACCAGACGATTGTAATAGATTTGTAGCCGATGAAATAAATAACGAAACTGTTCTGAAAGAAGCGATCGCAATGGCCGACATTATCTAATAATCCGTTCCTCGTACAGACAAATTATGTATAAAATATATTATAATATATATTGACGAGTCGATACGAAAATCGTTTACTGTAAGCGAAGACTACTCATTTCCGTTGTGTTTGTTCATAAAAAAATATATTAAAAATAATAATAACAGTTGAATCGTTTTTCGGGGCGTTTAATTTCCAAAAACTCTAATTATCTTAGCACAGAAACAAACGTTGAAAACGAGAAACGTAAAATTACTTTTTTTTCTTCTGCAGAGGCAATTCATCTTAATGTCTCTATATTATATATATATTATTATCGGGTAGATATTAACAGTGCGATTTTATTTATAATTAAGTAATTATTTTGTTTGTGTTTTTTTCCCCGTAATTTAATTAATTGATGTTTGATGTTTCTTATTTCTTTGACGCAACTTAAAGTTTATTAATTACATAATAAACTTTTTTATTTTTATGTTAATATTTGCACATGCTCTTTGATATTGTTCAATAAATATAGGACTGAAAATATAAGAAAAAAATATTTATTATTTTTGTCCTGCAGATTACAATAAACTTAAAACAAAAAATA
>WHPZ01585615.1:0-46936 GCA_016617965.1 Macrosiphum rosae
AAAAAAAACGCATAGTTGTTTTTTGTTTATGTTTCATTATTAAACTTTTGTAGTTTTTACGGATACGCGTCGTTTGATTTTGAACCGAGCGTATTTTTCTAAACCTATTTTTTGATATTCAAACAAAAGAGAAAAATCATTGCACTGTATCGATAGCTGTTATATTATATTATACTATCATAAGTATATCAGTATAATATATCGATTATGATTGCGAACACTTATATATTTTAGTGAATTCCGTCGTTTCAGTTTACACAACACACAGCCGTGTATATAATAGAAAATGTCACGTAATAGTACAAACATCCGTCTAGGGGGAGTTGATTTGCATACGACGTACGCCGTCCGTCGGGCGTAGACGATGCGAGCGCGATTTGTGCGCATTAATAGGCTTGCGCCCTCACTAGTTGCGTGTCGAGGGTCTTGCAGGTTAAAAAAAAAAAAGAAAGAAAGCAACGAGGGAGTATAGTGTTTTAATATTATTTTTATTATAGCCTCTCGCATAATAACGCCCCACACACATATATATATATATATATGTATATAGGGTGTCCCATAAAGTGCGCAACTTTTAAATCTGCCACCGTTTTTTAAATATTTTGTCGGCAGCCCTGTTCTCATAATTTCTTGTCAACAACTACTAATTAAATCGGAGTAAAAGTATAGACACTATAAAATATGATAAAAATAGGGCTGCCGACAAAATTTAAAAAAAAAACGCGGCAGATCCAAGAGTTTCGCACTTTACGGGACACCCTATGTATACAAGAGAGTCGAGAAACCAACAACGATATTGATCGGGCGACCTATAATACCTATATCCCGTCCCTCATTTGCTATATTACATTATTATTATTATTATATATCGTTCGGCGAAGATCTCGTAAGTCTGTAGATTTCGTGTGTTACCGCGTATACCTACACCGCGACTGCGGGCCATAATATACCGAATGTCCGTCGGCTGTATCGCGTACGTGCTCGGACCGCAGATACCGGGCGTCAATTTACCACCGTTCGATATATATATATATATACCTAGGTAGAGTATATCACATATATATTCGCGATATTGCAGCAGTTCGACCTACACGACTGTTCTTCGGGCGTTTCGTCGGTCGTTTCGTATTGACATTCGGTGATGGATGAATCCGATATGCCCGACGGTCGCTCGCCAAACATAAACATCGTCGTTTCAAAACTGATTTATTTGCGTGCTCGTAAAATTCCCCCAACACCCCTGGAACGTCTGGTTTTTGTTTTGAACGCGACGTGTATCGCGTTATGGACGTCCGAATTTGCGCTTTGTCCGTAGTACAACGGATGATTTCGAATAGATTAATATACCTACGCATAATTATGTCCGCACTCGACTTTCGTACGTTTTTGTAAACGACCCCCCCCCCCCGTCGGCACGGACTTTGTATTTACTTAAAACGAGCTTTGTCAGAATAAATGGAGTATTTACTTTTATAAAATTAATTTCCATTGGCCCGCACCACTGCCATTAGCAATATCATTGACAAACCTTCGGCCATCGTCTATACCGCTGCAGGTCTCGTTAACTCCTCGGGTCATGCGATTTACTCGTTAAAGAGAAAAAACGAAAATCTGATAAAACAATAATATTATACGAAATTATTAATGTTTTTTTAAATGCGTACGAATTATAGAATAATTTGTGCGATGATGCGTGTATGTAGTTGTATTTAAATTCGTGTTCAGCGCAGTAAGTACCTACCTAAGAATTTTCTTTTAAATTAACGAATGTATATAACAAACGCAATATATTTATACATTGTATGATAATTTCTCAAAAAACCGGTCGAATGTTTGTAATATTATATGGAATTAACTTTTTGTTAGTCGTGGGTATACCTAAATTAAAACAAATGTTGTTGATAGTTACATATCGCATGAAGTCCGAGTATGAAAGCGACATATTTTAAGACCAGTTAGTAATATTATTATATAATATAACTTTAGACGACCGTGCAGTAATTTAAAGTTTGATATCAAACCATTGATGGACAGTAATTAATTTTTTTTGCTGCCTTAAAGTTTTGCAGTTACACGCTATCATTCTGCAATGTGAGAAAAAGTTTTGTACACAACTTTCGTCCCTACTCTGTTATACTGAAGCATAGTTTCAAAACTACGGAGTTCTGTAATCGGTAACTTAACAAATCCGTATTCTTGACAAAACGAAGATGTGGTGGAAAACACAATATAAGTGTATTCGAGCGGGCGAAAAAATAAATAACTAACAACCGAGTGTAGAGATAAAAGATGAATTTTACCCTTCTCGATGAAGAGATTAATTGGTTTGACCCCCCCACAGGTGTAATTGAGTTGTTAGTTGCGAAAAACGAGTGCTCTACAAATACAACCCGAGCGTCGAATGACTAATGAATAATATATAAATGCCGAGTGAAATGTCGTTTGTTCGGAAGTCCACAGGGATTCTTTTCAAGGACATACGGAAAATATCCTGCGACCCGTTTAGAGTATAATTAAACAAACACCAGAAAATAGAGGTTTTTTTATAAGTATTCAGCTGCACCAAGTTCTGCTGTTATTTGAATATTTAAAAGTGAAACTTCGTTGTCGCTTTACAAAAAATGATTTGTTCATTTTTTTTCTCTACCCACCACCATTATATGAGACTTAGATGTACATTATTCACGATAAGTACCCATCTTTATTATGTGTATTTTATTCGTTGGTACATAAACAAATCAAATTTACAATTGCTTAAGTAGTTTTGGGTGTTTCGCTACCGCCGCATGTCACTTATCTTTATGTACCTACTCTGGAAATGAAAAATACTGACACAAATCGATATTTTTGAATTGCGCAAGGATTTTCTAATATAATAATATATACTATTATGATTGACGTAACAAAGGCAAAACCAAAGACTCGGCGAACCATTTGCGAATTAATTTGCGCCCGTTTTCGAAGACTATATTATATTGGCATGCATTTGATTTGGGTAAAACACACATGCCATAAATCATCACGGCAGACATCTGACAATAGGTGTGGTTTGGTCTACTGATTTTCGTATACAGATATCGCATATATCTCTATGTATTCCTAAGCGATATCAGTTTTAATTATGTGTCCGTAAAATGTACAATCGGTAAACGACAGAGAGAGAGAAGAATATACATTTTATTCCAATGTACATTATTACAACATACCAACGGGGTAATCCTAAATTATTAATATCTGGCAGTGAAACGTAGTCCCCAGGCGAGTGGGTCAATTATTGGATCTGATTCCGTAATACCCATTGAAACTTCCCATTCGTAAAACGATAGTATTTTGACAATTATTCACAACAATCAAGCAGTATTACCATATAATTATTACCGAAGTTTTAAAAAAAAATAATATTTTACCAGTGTTTTAATCGATCTGAAAGTTGAGATATTATTTAAGTATGTAGGTATTATCTTATAAAATTAGTAAACGCACTTATTTTGTTTGTGCACGATACAATAATAAATAATTTTGATTTAAAATAAGAATAATGATTTAGGTACCTGTAGTATACAATTTACCATTTTAATAAAATATAAAGTATAAATATAAATTAATTACACTAATGTACCTATTGTCAAAATCGTGTTTATTGTTTTTTAAACCTATTCATGGTCTACAAAAAAAAATATGCTAAACTATTTTAGTAGGCGCTCAAGAGCCGAAACCACTTAGTCCAAACGATAACTACTATTTTAAATTTCATATCCCTAACATGTCACTTAACGCGTATGCTTGTTTATTATATTATGTTAATAACATTAAAAAATCCATGTAACGATGTACAAACATTTTTGCAGTTTGAAAACAAAAATATGAATAAGTATAAAAAAAAAACTTTGAAATATCAATAAGCTTATGAAATATTAAAAAATTTGTTTTTATAGTCTCGTTTACACAAAAGTTCTTTTAGAGACCGGTGGAAAAGGAATGTCATACGCTTTTATTTATATTCATATCCCTTTTATAATTAAACTTAAATATTTCCGCCTGCTATACTTCAACTTTAACACTCGAATTATGTAAAAAAAAAAAAAAAAAACGTTACGTTTTCGAATTAAAACAATTCTAAACAATAATTTTGTGTTTGTACTGTGCATAGTAAAATCATTATATTATAAAAACCATCCCTATTATATAGGTCAGCGAGTAGTTTAGCATAACAATTACAGACATGTTATTAAATTTCGGAAGATTATAATTTCGCTTTGTTCTTCTGATTATGAGATGAGAAAGGATGATTCTAACTAATTGTCATTTAACATGCACGGCTGGGTGGTCATTAGCAAACGACCGGACGATGCAGTGAACAATATAAAGGACAGTATAGAATTAGGCAGGATAAACATTGTTAAAAGAGTAGCTTCAGTAAGAAAATGTTTTATAAAATATATCCAGAAACATGAATTCACAACGAAATAATAGTCAACTGGATTATTATTTTTGACTTTTTAAGTTCAAACCCGCTATGTTTAAATACCATTTTCTGAAAATCGCTTTTATTTTGGGCTATAGTTGAATAGATGTTATACGAATAATGTTATGCTGTACCTAACAAATTCCCATAAACTCACTCATACCACCTAATTAATAATTTTAATATTTGGTTTTACTTGTGTCTTATAGGTGACTGGTGTGGTGGGACGAGCAGAGACGCTGTCGTCAGTGTTTTACTTATCTGCGTATCTGTTGTATACGGAAGCAACCAAAAGGAAAAAATATTCCGGTAAATAAATTATGGTCTTGTGATTTTTTTATTTCGAACGTGAATAAATTAAAAATATAATAAAACTTTGTGCTTATTACTGCTTTGTGTTATTAAAACTCAATGATACAATTATTGCCTTTCAGGATGGAAGCCTCTAACGCTTTCTGTGGTTTGCTTGTGCGTAGCTATGCTGTGCAAAGAACAAGGGATCACAATAGCCGGAGTTTGTGCTCTTTATGAAGTTTTCGTCGCACAAAAGGTAAAATTGGTTCATAAATATTTTGATAATGCGCTTTACTAGACTATAAGGACTCAGATTTACAATCGACAAGTTTAATCAATACAGTTATTAAATTGTATTAGTGACGATACAGATTTTAATTATAGTTTTCAAATATCAATGTAATGATTAATTTATAATCAACACAGCACATTATAATATGTCTTAAGACTTAATTTTTTTTTTTTTTTTTTTGGGGGGGAGGTGACAGGAGGGCCAATGTAGTTGTTAGTTTTCAACTATTTTTTTAGAAAGATAATAATATTTGATATTCCACACTGGAACAATATTAGAATATTTGAAATAGAAATTACTCCAACTGTCTTCAGCTGTTGTTTCTCAGCAACTGTATATTTTCTATTAGCATAGTTTTCGTGATTGTATTCCAAGGAATTCTAACTGATCTTCGCGGTCCCCACGCATTCCATAAGAGGAACAATTAAATATATTATTATTTATTATAAAACTGTATTACTCCCAGACGTATTATATAGGCACGACTAGACCTAAATAATTGCAATGGACGCTAAAACTGTGTGAATATCTCACACAGACCCGCCAACAATATAATATGCATTACACGAGAGAGCTTTTCTGGCATGCGTTTTTTACTCTAAGAATTAAAACGTTGGCCACGGATGTTACGTTGGTTTTTTTTTTTTTTGCGAGGACGGAGCATAATAAAATATGATATTATATACATATATCTGACCCTGTTTGCTTAACCCTTTTCCGGATATAGCATTAATTCTTGTTGGATTAATCCCCATACACCCTGTATTCTTGTTCTGCTCCGTCGAGGTATATATATCTACCTCTTGTAACACGCCATTCATAGTAGAAAAAAATGCCCGAGAACTTCTGTAAATAAAGATTTTTTTTTAAACCCTTTGGCTAATATTTTTTACGGCCGGCTTAAATTTTTCCATTTTTACTGTGATTAACCGTTTAGGTTCCGAGCGGCGGAGCGAGGAAGTTATTGGTTTTATAAATAAGTAATTATAAAGGTTTTTTTTTTTTTTTTCAATTTGCATTAACTCTACGGACACGAAGACTGACGAGTTTAAAAATTAATTTTCTATCCATTCAATGAGTATGTTATTTTGAAATTGCAGGCTACAGTCATTATTTTATTAGTTATACGTACCTATATAGATAGATAGTGAAAGTCCAACGCTTTTTTTTTTAAAAAAATTATTATATTTTAATTCGATTTCGCATCTACTTTATACAAATTAATTGTTTATTATTCGATAAAAAATTGAATTTTTTTCCCATGTTTTATCTATACCCATTGAAACGAATTAATTGTATTGAGTAGAATATTATATAAAATATTACTATAATATTATGTCTATTCAAACTTGTTTATTGTTGTACAATTGGTGTATATGTACCTAAATAGTATATAGTTATGAAATATTATTGTATTACCATCGTACCTAACATATTCTGGTTACTTCGTATTGTAACGGAATAAGCACGTTGATGGATTCCATTCGTCGTTATTGCGCAACGAAGGATGACTTGAGAATAAATCGAATTAACTCACTTCACTCGCGTTCAAGACAATGTTATTAATCCGGACATAAATCCTGCGGTATTAATGAAATTGCTTATACGCATCTCAAGCAGGCAATAAATTTGTCGTCGAGCATTTAGCGTCGTCATTCGAAAACCGTTGAATAAACTAAATCAGAAATATTTGTCCAGGATAACCGGAAGTAATGTGACTGCCAAAACGGCAATAATATCAGTACCTGGATAGGAAATTATGACTTTTTACAGTTTGAAAAAAAATTATTGTGACGATAAATACCACCGAAACGTTTTCGTATTATTTTATTCAAATGGTGACGAATCGAAAGTAATTTTGTATCGTATATTTTTGCAACTCCTTTTTTTGTAATTTGCCTTTCATATAGGTACTGTTATGTGACATTCAATGACTCGTCTGAATCTAAAATGTATTTGAAAAAAATGTTTATATATTAGTATTGATTTTTGGTTTTACTGGGTACCTATTTAAGTATATGTAATAATATGATTGAAAACAATTTATAAACTTGCTTAGTCGTTTGATTATTTTTGTAATATAATTACATTTTAACTCTTTAAATTGTTATCGATTTTAATCAATTTGTGTACATAAACATATGTGTCGTTTACGCTTACTAAAAATAAATGCTTAAATGTCTAAGATCAGATTATCAAAAGTTTGAAATTTTCCTTTTGAGTGTTTAATACAATGTGTTATCAATTGATTTTACAATTCTTAGTACAAGATCCCGCTAAGTCTTTGATCGTAAAAACCATAGTCACAATGGTTACGATTGAAATTTATGTAGGACCGAAAAACTTTTAACATCCCCTCCCCTAAAAAAAAAAAAAAAACCATTATTATATTGGATATTACGCCATTAAATCTTTTTTCCTTTTTTTACTGCTGTCCAACAATAGGAGAATACAAGGATAAACTCATGTGTGCGTATATACGTACAACAACAATAAAAACCCTATGGTGACCCTCGACCGGAGGATCGATTTCACTGGCCTGCTAAGTATGTTTAAAAATAAATGAAAACCGTATTTAATCATAAAGCATATTATTTATTATAACATTTTTTTTTCTCTGAAATTGGAAAATGCCCTGTATTTTTTTCGTGGCTTTGTTGGGAACAATTGCATTTAAATATTTCTGTGTTCCCGGGATGTCACGGAGAGATAAATTATTAAGCCTGCGCTTAGTTTCTCGTCCCATATCCATAGTATTTCCGTAGAATTTATAAGCTATAAACAGGAAATGATATATACCTACGTGGACTGAAATTTGTGTTAACAATGTTTTCACTTGACGTCCTTTACAAACAAATCGTCGTATAAAACGAAACGTGGATGGTATTACCATTGCAGTTGCTGGGAAGTTAACACAAATGTCCCTGTATAAATATAATACAAATGTTCAATCATCATCATTATTATATACATATACCTGGGTACAAAATCAATTTTACATTTAATTACACATGAGTTAAATATTTGTTTTGCGACTAGCAATATTTTTCCATATAGATTTGATATTTAGATTTAAAAAAAAAAATGTTGGTTTTTATAATACTATAACAGTTATTATGACTTCATATAACCATGATCTTACTACAGGTGAACTATGATTTATTGTAAGTATTTATGCGTTTTGTTTCAACTCAAATAAGCAGTAGGTATATGTACTGCATAGGTATAATAACGTTGCGACCATAATAATATTATATTTAATTCAATAATAATATGAAATTCAAAATATAATGATTACCATATATCGTGTTAACGTGCAGTTCTTAAAAGTTTAAATAATGTAAGTACATTTTTAGCACAACTTAGATTTAAAAATCGAAAGCCCAGTTGCTGATAGTATTTCCATTTTAAAATAATTTTAACTTAATGTATGCGTAATACGTACATTTAATAATAAGTAAATAATATGAAACTAATAAATATTAAATGCTAAGAAGAGTTTCTTTGAATACATAATATTATATACTGACATTATAACGTAACGACTTAAACTGAATATTTTATTGAAATTCGAAATATTTATGTATTCTATTATTTATGATACAAATAGTAAATACTTACATTAAATTGGTTGTAAACCTTTTACAACAAATATGTAGTTGCTGTCTTGTAACATCTCTAAGTTCAAAAATCTCATCAATAATAAAAGAAAATGTTCTGCAGTTTTGTTGTATATTCTGAAAATTTTCGTATTTTTATAACTCACAATTTTGCTTTCAATCTTTTTCTTTGAATATTATATGGTTTATCGCTCTAAACATTTTTCCAACAGCCGAATAACATTGTATGTTAATATAATATTATTATACAATTATTATCAAGAAACATTTTTATATGTATTTTTATCTTACCCTTTTCCGATAGTTATACTTAGGTACTGAGAATAGTTAACGGTTTGTAAAACAAAAAAAAATAAAATAAAACGGCTTGTTGGAAAACATTGTAGCATGTCCCTGGAGGATTGTATAAAGTTTTAAAACTATCGAAGTTATCAGTGAAATTGACGTTAACACAATACTTTATAATATATAATGTACAATAACAAAAATACAAAAAATAAAATCAAAAATCAACTACAACTTCAATATTATAAAATATCAAACGCGTAAATCGTCTGATTTTTTTTTTACTGATAATTCGCCATCAACCCGTCATCTCCACCATTGCGGTATTGGTTACGTAGGTATATTATTATGCGCGACATTGAAAACCGATTCAAACCATGTGGTTCTTTACCGGGTTGCACCGCTGCGGTAGTCTTGATATTGTGTTTAAACATTCCTCGCCCTGTGACGGAAAATGCGGACCGGTAAAAAAAAAAAGAAAAAAATGTTTGCGTGTTTGGAACTAGTCAAGGGTTACGGCGAAGACGGAGAGTTGATTATATATTATAAGAGCGCGTCGTTTCTGTTTAGGCATTAACGTTAATTTTTCACTTTTATGGACGACGAGGAAAAGTTTTCTTTTTTCCTTTGGTACTATACATATAGCCACGACCGCCGCCGCCGCCGCTGTCTATCCGTCGGTGTTTAAATTTTAAGCCTTCCATTCCACCGCCCTTGCCCGCAACCCTTCCCGGTCACGATGCCTCCACCGACGCCACCACCACCACCACCACCACCGCTGGGAAATTATATTTATTATTCACGGCGGTGATATACACGACGCGTGTATAATATATACGTATACTTTCTCACAATACCAAGTATATATAGTGGCGGTGAAAAGCACACGAGTTAATTACGAAAGTAAAACGACACGACTAACAACAATAAGCCTCGTCGTCCCCACATATACATACCGTGTTTCTTCACCCCTCGTGTGCTTATAGTCTTCGGCATCGTCTTGTGGGGGGGGGGGGCGGAAGACGACGACGCTTACGATTTTCTCGTGCAGCTCGCATGCCGTTCGCCCTAAAAATTGAAAAGTTTTCGCAGTCAAGTGGTGGACCTCAGCTGCTGCTCGTCGTCGTCGTCGTCGTTATTTCGAGACAAATAAAATTCTATTTACATTCCTCCGCGCCGCTGCCACTCGAGAGCCCGTTAATTGGAAACAGGCGCTTTCTACTGTAAACACAACCCGTGCATTGAATAATTCACCGTCGCGGCGCCCTGTATACTGCAGCACTCCTGCACACTCCGCTCTCGGACATTTCAGGGTTGGTCGAGCAGCACACCCTTGTAATGGCCAATCTAACCCGGGGTTTATATCCTTTGGCCCCGCCACCCTCGCGCCGAGCTGATAATCTGACGGCGGAGAGCATTTCGATTTCCTCGGCGAAAAAAAGAACGGCGGCCAACGCCCTCTCCCTCCCCCCCTCTCAGCGTGCAGCTCATCTTCGCGTATAGGTATATACCTGCGGTATAAACGCCCGAAATATTATATAGAACCGAGTCGTCGTCGTCGTCGTCGTCTTCATCGCCGACGAAGTGGGCGGTGGGTGGTGCAGGGTCGTGCAAAAACCTATTTCCCGATGAAATATTATCATGCCCATTGAAAAAACACGACGCCGCCGTCACGTGTATTAAACACCAGGTGATACAGCGCAGAGTTCGGAGAAATCCAACTTGGCGGCGTCGGTGCTGCTGCCGCTGCTCTGCTGTGCCGTTGCGCCGGTGTTTAATGGTGCTTTTGTTGCCGTAGAGAGGTGTTTTTTGTTTTTATTTTTTCATACACATATATCATTTCGGATATTATTTTTATTTTTTTCGCTTTTCAAACGTTGTGGAATATCACGTGTTTTTTATTTTTTATTTTTTTATATAAATTGTTCACTCTAAAACCGGCGCTCACTATATACGCCGACATTTAATATTAATACGTTATTGTTATTCATGTATAATGTGCCCGACGTTAACATCGTGACCGTTCTACGGATTACAATTAACTCTATAAGTACTGTCAAACGATAGAGAAACGCTGCAAAGGTCGCGCTATATAGCGTTGTGTAGCGTTGCAATTAAATTGTTCTGTCGTGATTGTGCTCAGTAAAAAAAAAAAAAACTTGTTCGGAGCTACATGACAGGACTTCGACACACAACTCTTCGTCAGTTCTAAGCACTCCAAACACTATAAATATACATAGTTTCGTTTCGTTATCTTTCGCTCGATGAAAATCAATAGATTTATCAGTTAATATAGTTGGCCGCGGTTAACCATCAATGTTAGGGGGCTGAAGGCGCCGATGCAATTCCCAGATATAAGTCGGCGTTCTTCAAAAACTCGTTTTTAACACAAACATTTTAAGAAAAAAGTTCCGCGCGGTTGAACATACAACCTTGTAATATTGGAACTATTGAAAATGTATTTATTAACAATTTGTTTAGTCTTCATACATAATTATTATTATCATAAATATAGAATGAACACCAAACGAAATTATTTGGTATGACCTATTTTTACACATAGCGTGATACCGCGATTTTAGTGCTATTGGTTAGATTTTTTGAACTAACCAATTTTTAGGAAGTTTTTGTTGTCTCCTGAAAAATTTGAGAAAATGGACTTAAATGTTTATTACACCGGTGCCTTCAATTGTCATGCTTCGCAACTGTATAAAACATTTTTCACGATCATCATTAGGTATATCGTTCAACTTTCGATATTATGATAACAAATTTTATAATCGTGCAACAAAAATAGATAAGGGTATGCTCTACTTTTAACGAGGTTGTCTCATTATTGTGTTTTCTGAGCTTTGGAATTTCTCCATTCTCCATCGACATTATTATTGTTGACAATATCGAACTCATTTAATTATACCGCCGTAGACCGTGTAACTAGTTATTTTTTAAATATTTTAGGTAGGTATACCAATTTCCTTCCCTTCTATTGGCTCAGGTATAATAATTGTTAGTTTAGCTTTACTCAATATTGAACCACAGTGGTCACTGTTACCTGCACATGCCGATTTTCCCACGTGCATATTTTACGAACTATATTTCCTATTCAATTTTTACACTTTTCGAATAATTAGGTATAGAATAATTTTTCTATTTTATATCTTCAATCTGGTTTACTTATCGATCATTAATATATATATATATATATTGTTGTTTGGTCAAACGACGCGGTGTTTGGTAGTTTGACGACAACTTTAATACAAAATAAATATAGAGATATGAAGAAATCCGGTACCCAGTCAATAAATCAATTATTTCGGATTGCGAACAAATATTTGTCTGATCAAAATATTAAATTATTTTCTTTTCGTCATATTTTGTGGGATTTTTCATTTTAAGTTTTTTGAATTTCAAAACTCTGAACGCGTATTGGCATAAGTTTTGAATAAAAAAACTTGGTATTTACACTGCTCAAAGTTTACATATAGCTTCAACGTTTTCATCCGGAATTCATCTAATTACAAAATAATTATTTATAGTGTGTTGAAAAAAAAAATCAATGTGCATCGAGTTTAATAGTGCGACATAACTTTATTAGGTCCTTTAATTATAAATATTTTGAATTTCGATATTAATCCATACAGGTATAATATTATAGGTAATAGCATTGACTATAAATACCTACTATTTATAATCAATGGTAATAATATGTAGTCGCATTTAAATCAAAATATTATATTATCAATTTAATAACAGCGTGCGGTGGTTCCGTTTGAATAATTTCGAAATACGTTTTCGTTTTTAACATCAATACTTTTTTTATGACCGTGTGAATCAATTAATGAGTAAACATAATGATAATATATTTAGGTCGCATTGCGGCGTTTGCCCCGAGAAACTCGTGATTTATAATTTCATAATATGTGGATTAACACACTAGTCGCTATATTTGACATCGACATTAATCGTGCATATATTTATTTTGAACCGATAATAATCGAGCAGGCCGAATAACGCGAGCCGCGGAGGGGTGCACGTGATCAATGTACGTCAATTTTTATTTAACTTCCAAACGATATAATATACCGGCCCGATCGATATTACAAATTATATAATATATGCTATACGCACACACTACGAGATAAATTTATATCATTTTAGAGTGGTCTGTTTAAAATTTGTTTTTTTTTTTTTTTACCGTCAATTACGACGCGACACTATACGACGCTGTCGTGTTGTGACAATATTACGCTCAGAACCTGAAAAAGGAGCAAAATACATTTTTTTGAAAATCCACTTTATGATACACACAGGGTCAATGATCAATGCTCTATAATCCAAGTTCGCATCCAACTCTGCAGTGTCATTATATTTAAAGAGTTATCCTGCACAATTGAAAAGTGCTAATTCGATCAAATGTATACACATTTCTTACATATTTGATATCGATATAAATAGCACATTTACGTACCTAACTATAGTGTTAAAACTAAAAAGTTCTATCTACATGACAAAATAAAATAGTGATAACCAAAAAGTACTATCTCGGATTCATCGTATCAGCCATCATATTATTTTTTTAATATATAACAATCTCTTGTCACACGGTGTTTGTGGTCGCACCCTTTAATGACATTGTTTTGTATATTTGGTAGGTATGAGAATAGGTCGTAAAGTATACTTTCACCCTCCTAGGTCCAACCCGGAGAGGTGTTCAAATGGTTATTTTGAGATTTACGGTGGAAATGTTTGTTTATAAATTGTTGCTATTGGTTATAGGAGAATAATAATTAGTAGAAATTAGTATTTATTATTTAGTGGCCATTGGTTAATCAAGCATGTATCAAATACATTTTATTTGTGAACATTTTTTGTCGCACATTATCTACTTAGTATGCTGTCACACGTTGTCCGCGATCATACGATTGTCGGATAGCCTACGAGGGAGGCTGAGTTGCACCCAAAAGTAGTTGAATAATCACAATTTTATTAAAAGTTATAATTTTTTACGTGTAACGCCTGGGATCAGCTAGTAATAACTATTAATTATTAACTATTGTGCATGTTTTATCAACAAAACAAATATGTCTTTAAGCAATTTGTAAATTATAAATTAAGTAGGTATGGCCGTACTCAGAACTGATTTTAGGGAGGGGGTGGAGGTTATGAAAATCAAGACCATATAACTTTTATGTTTAATTATTTATGAGACTACATAATCTGAGAATATTTTGTGGGGCCTTCGCAGGTTGAACCCTATTAAGTCCCTCCACAGTCGCAGTCTTGTAAACAGTATTTATTTAAATGAAAGGCTAATGCCACGTCATAAATGATTTTGAGGTTGGTAACGTCTTAATCAAAACATACAATAAAAATATATTATTGACTGAAAGGTTCTATCTGACGAACTTTTTCGTTGTTATCGGACATTTTTAAAATTTTTGTTTTTTCTACTTACGCCAAAAATAAATTAATTGCTATTATAACTTTGTGAATATTATTAGATGTGATAATCATCCATTACGAAAATATACAATATACAGTTGAAAATAATTGAAAATAGCTATCCCGAGCAATTTGATATTTTGAGACGGCGCCTTTCGGTTCTGAGCCCCCCCTCCCCTACACGGTTGCCGGAAAAAATCGCCAATTTCCCGGATACGCGATTCCTCGCTGGCAGGTGTGGCAGAATCGCCAATAGCTCACCTCGGTGCAGCCGTATAATACAACACTCACCGCAACCTTAGTCAGTTGTACCGTGAAACTTCGCCGAACAATACCCACTATTCGCCCCGACCGTCAAAGTTTGCATACCTCCTACGCCTTATACTTCGGCGGGAGCACCTGTATAGCTATAGCCATAGGTACCCGGAAAAGCGTCGGACCGTTGAGTATTTCATTAGCCACGGTTCCGGGGGTGTGAGGATGGGGTCGGGGAGAGACTGTCGAGGGCGAGCAGCTGTCTAGAGTGATATTGCGCCTACGAGGTCGGATAGTTTCGTCGGCCATTAAGTATACAAAACACACACTCGGATAAGTTATCCTTCGGTGGACTCCGCTGTTGCGTGTTCGTAGTCAATTATATTATTGTGCGTTTTGAGTTTATTTTAACATGCCGAGTACGAATACTGCTGACCTTGAAATCATCCGCACGAATAGAGCTGCGGCGCACACCTATTATGTTTTATATTATTATGTGAAACGGAAAAGTGCCCCTGCCCACTCGATGTGTACAGCTGCACGTGCCGGTACGTCCGATAATCGAATAGACTGCTGCGATTATCAACGTGAAAATTAAATCATCATCATCCACGCCGGGCGTGTTCGTGTCAAAACAGAATTATTCCAACTGCAGTGTGCCGGCCCCGGCGACGGCGGGTCTTATACCTAAGTACGTGCACGCGTCCTGTACCGGGTTGTAGAACTATACCTACCGAATAGGTACGCCGACATATATGGTAAGCACGTTCCTTCGATTGTCTTCATCTCCCGTCTAATTCGCTCTCGGGTACAACCCTAAACCAAATAAACACACACACCCCGCGTCAATCTTGTCCCGTCACGCGTATGGGGTGGTTGTTTTGTTTTCCAATAACATATTCCTACCCACCGCGGTAGCACGAGTCGACGGGACGGAATTGCTTACTTTCTGTTTTTTTATTATATTTTTTTTTCTCACATTAAGACGGACTGTTTATATTATTCTACTCTATCGTAGTTAAGGTATACTTGCAAGTATAGATATATATTATGATAGCTTATTCGGCATAAGTAATCATATTATATTATTAAGGTATTCGATGAAATAATAATATTTTTTTCTTCCTGCACGATCAATCTATAACAATTTCGTTTTTTTTTTTTATATGATATATACAATTATCTATGTGAACAACTATTATAGTAATTTCACTACCTATTTTACATAATATCTACGCCGTGCATACTATTATGAGTTTAAATCACATGAATCTTTGAAGTTTATCGTTCGGGCTTAGTTCGTATTGTTAAGTTTTTCTTGTTTATGACGTACTTTCTATACGTCTTGCAGTGTTATAACTTTCAGTTTAATCGCGAGCAGATAATAATATTATCTAATAAATCATCAATATTTCTGTATACGAAACACCGCAGTAAAACAATAAGTAAACTAACGAAAGGCCTTACTTATAAATTACAATATTGCACGTGCTATTCGTAAGTTAAAGCCAGCGACTTATAAATGCACTACAGGTACAACCATAATAGTATAATAATAATACATAATATAATTATTTTAGCATTACACACGCGCATAAAAAACATAGCTGTTCGGCGCAACGATTTTCCGACCTCGTAGAGTCGCTCGAAATTGAATTTAATTAAGAACACAAGCAATCATCCTCGCGAAACAAGTCAAAACGTGAAACGATGCGCTTATAATTAGCAAATGAAATACGCAAAGGATCGTTTGCGGTTTGAGCAGGTATTTGATGAATTAGTTGAGTAATAGAGTTTGCCGTCAAAAAGCTAGAAATTATCCATACAACCCTCTTTGAGGTCGCTCAAATAGTACAAAAGTAACTTTCGTATACCACGGAGAGTTCATCACCGAGAAGTTTCAAGATAGGCAACGACTACCGTGGTGATATCGAAACCTAAAGTCAAAGACCGAAATCTTATTTGCATACGGAAACATTTCGTGAAAAATAACGAAACTCTAAACCGAACGACAAAATTAAAGAACTTCGGGATACTTATTGTAGGGAAAAAGTAAAGTTTTAACAATAGCGTGCCAACGTGTTGTTGTATGCATTGGTAGGTATCGGTTCAAAACTTTTTACGATACGTAAACAAAACGTACCAACCACAATTCTCGGCTGAAAACGAGTCAATTAAATATTTTGACGAGATAAAAACAATAGGTATATAGGACATAGGTAGGTTAGGAACAAACCAATTTAATTTACAGCTGAAAAGTGTGTACTTACCGATACATCGTATATTATTTAACATTTTTCTGTTCGAAACTTGTATTTCAATGGTAGCTATAAATCGATGATTAGAATTAATAAGTAACGGCTGTTAACGGAATCGTCCTAAACAATATCAAAACACGACAAATGGTCTACACATATTCGACATTAAATACCAGTAATATGTAATAATATGGATACAACGAAGACGTAGTTATAATAAAAGCAATTTATTTCATAGTCAACACTGTTCTTAAAAACCGTGATAACGGTAAGGACATTTTCAACAAAAATTAAAAAATTGAGTAAAAATCATACAGAAAATCCACACGAATTGAGACAAAACAGCAGAAATTAAGCGTTATTTGGTATGCATTTCCCAGCCAAATCACACTTAAAGTCTGATATTTTTTTCCTCAATTTTGTCAGTTTTTCTGTTTGGTTCTTACTTAATTTCTTGAGTTCACACTGTTCTTGTTGTTTTGATTCTAATTTCTCATCGAACATTTGTTTATCGTTTTCATATTTTTTAAGCTGTGCCGTTATCGTCTCTGTTATTGACCCTGCAGTGTCTTTGATCCTTTTCACTTCCAGTTGTAGCTTTTCTTTCTTTGGTTCCAACTGTTTAATCGACTCGTTTTGCTCTTTTATCTGGCATTTGAGTTTTGTATTCTCCATTTGTGCATCGCAAAGTTTTGAATTAACACATTTGAGCTTCGAGGCAATTGACTTAAGCTCGACTCTAAGTTCTTCAATTTCCTTGTCTATTTTACATTTCTCTTTACAATGTTCCACTTGAAATAAGTTACGTTCCTCCTCTAACTGTATCGCAAGACTTTTTTGCTCCAATAGATCGGCTTGTTTATCTTTTAATTTCAGTTTGAGCATACACAACTCGGCCGATTTTTCATTAAATTTACAACGAATTTCAGTCATCTTGGATTGAAATGACTTGGAAATTTGTTCAATTTTAATTTTTAATTCACATATTAAAGACTGTGAACCCTCGTAACGGTCTTGCTCAATATTTATATTTTTCTCCACTTCAGTGAGTTTTGTTATAAGTTTGGTCAGAGTCTTTTCAATGCATATAATATCTTGTTCCATATCTTGCACTTCCGATTGTGCTAATTGCTGCCTATCTTGTAACTTGTTTGTGATCTCCATAGCTTTTGAAAGTTCCTTTTCTAGTTTATTTTTTTTCTCCATAAGTGTTGAACCGATATTATTTAACTCACATACAGATATCTGATGATCATCTAGTTTATTAAGTATTTGCTCATTTTCACACTTTAACGAATGACTTTCATTTTGAATATTCACTAAACGTTCTTTTTCCATATTATATTTACAACTTAATTCTTTGGTTTCACGTTTTAACTCATTTAATATGTTTGTTTTTTCGATTATAATGTTATTCAAATTTTCCTTACCTTTTGTGAGCTCAGATTTAACGCAATTTCTCTGGGCAACAACATCTTCGTAGTCACAAAGCTGATGCTCAAGTTCGTCTATACAATTTTCTGTTTCTTTTATTCTATTTTCAATTTCATTTTTATTACTCATAACTAATTTGTCGATATAAATAAGAACAATTTAAAATAAATAATTATAGGATGTTTTTTGTTTAGAAAACAAAATATAGTTCCTAGTTACAATAACTTGCTTTCAATAAATAATTAATATTATATTTTGTACTTAATAATATTGAACTACATAATAGCCAAAACATTTTTTTTTCATTTAGAATGAAACGCGAAAGAATGATTTTACTGTAATTTTATTAATGTATATATTTTTCACACGGTGTTCATATATCTTGTTCCAAAATTATATAAGTAGAATTATGTGAGTGTCAAAAAAAAGTACTGTACACAGTTAGGATTGTTTTATTGAAATAGTTTAAGGCGATGGAGTAAGAAATCAAAATCTTAGACAATAATTAAAAATATAATATACAGTTACATCACTCACGACAGACAATTTAAAACTATTAAAACGATTAACAGTGTTCCAGTAAACTATAACCTGTATACTATAATAAATATACCTAACACAAGTTTATGGTTTTTAAATTAATGAATTACGTTAGTAAAATAAATTAATAGTTACACTTGACATGTAGCGTTTTATATAGATCCGTTCGATAAACTCGATAATTTGTATATAGATTTACATATTTTTAGATAGTTGAAATATTTTTGAATTCAACATAGGTACCTACTTGATATATTTATAAAAAAATATTATTTAGGCGTTCTATTTTGTTCTACTGCTCAATAAAATCACATACTCAAAATCATAATAAATTCGTTCACATTTATTCACAATCGTTTGTAGATATTAATAGTATGTTCTATGAACCTCTGCTATTCCATTACTCGAACAATGCCCCGTGAGGAAGGGTGGATTCATATGGCACGGTAACAATTGAAAATTCCATTGTATTTTGATGGAACCAGAATGGGGTACAATAAACAGTTGACACAATGCAAAATAGCTGTTTATTTAGCCATTTCAACCATGGGCTCTGTTTTGGAAGAGTCCCGACAGTGTCGAACACGGGTTTGAAGCGTTTTATCGTTTTGCAAAGGAAATAATATAATAATTAGGCTTTTCGTAAAAAAAAAAAAATGAAACAGAAAATGGTTGTACGACTATAGAAAAATCATGCATGTCACGCATATTGACCGAACGAATTCTCGGGTTCTAATAGTTTTGTTTTGGTCGTTTATAGTGTTATTAAAAATAAATCAGCACTATCTTCTTAACGAATCGGAGCAGCGTTTTCATAGTATTTCGACCGAGCACGCTCTAATTTTTTTTGTCGTCCAACTACGTTGCCAGATCCAATCACTGTTGAAATATAGAGGGGTAAAATCGGTGTGTTTATAAGTTACTGCTCGTGTTTCCATATTTCAAGTCAACATAATAATATTATGTCATATTATTATAGTTGGCCATTTTATGTATTTTATTTATGACGTTTTATCGTTTATCCGTCATACGTAATATCATGAGTTGTTAAATTTCGTAATATTTTCAAACAAATGGTCTAACGATGTCAACGTTAGTAATTAGTTAAATCACTTGGTTATAACTCAAACGTTATATTTTATTCATTAATCCCGCAAACATACAAATATTTAGCAGTGTCGTCGTATTCTTGAATGCAATATGAACAAAAATTATGTTTAAATATATAGTTACTGTAATTGTAATTTGCAACCAATTTCAAAGTTTCAATATCTTATAATTCGTAACTTCCAGTTTACAACTGAACTAGTAATTTGCCCATCCCCGATTGCATTATATATTGTGAAAAATAAATATAAATATTTTTCCGAAACTGATAAAGTTTGATTTGTGGCCGTGTTTGAGACGAACAATAATTTTTCGCTTAGCTTCGAGCTCAATCTTGTTAGGTTTTTTTCTGTCGTCGGCACTGAGTTATTCGTACGATTTGTGTGTACAATCCTTTGGCTGAAATGGAATGACATGCCGAATCGGTCGTTAATCATATAATTGTGTTGTGTAGTCATAGATAATGTTTAATTTAGTTATATAATATACAATATGTACAGGTATTATAGTTTATAATATATATATTATGTATATGTATGTGTATAGTGTATATGCAAAAATTAATTATTTTGGTACTCACCACTCGGTTTTGAATTTGAATCAATCGATTTAATTTAATTAAAACTTGTCAAATTCGATCAATCACAACACAATTTAAACTAACAAAAGACTATTTATATTTATTATTATAACATTAATTGCTTTATTTTACGGTGGCTCGGTTTGAGAATTTCGACTAATTGAACCGTACCCTTGTGTACGACGAGCAATAAATATATATTTATATACATCGTATGTGTGCGTATGCAATATATATACGATATAAATGTGGTAAGGGATTTAATTATAATGTTATGTGTACACAAAATTAACTTAAGCCTAAAGCCCAAGCCCTTTGACGAAAACGTGACTTCTGAGAAACCATTCTGACTCGATAGATTTGCTAATCTAAACGATGCAGCTTTGACATGGAATCGGCAAACGCCGCAGCGACCCGTCCTCCGACCCTCCGGCTGCGGAGCAGCTCGCAGTTAACCCCGCGACGAGCTTTTCCGGAGAGTATAATATATGCGGTATCAATTATTCGAGCGCCAAAAGTGCCTACTTAAAATTACCGTTAAATGGTTCGAGTACATTCTTTTCGAACGTTTAAAACAGCAGTGATCCGACGCTCGCTCACACATTCGAGGCCTACACGCCATTAAATTGTCCAGAAACGAGTCACGTTTCCACTATAATAATATTCCGATATTTTCTGACCTGCTCCTCTGCCGCCGCCGACGCCATTGCAATAACAGTTCGGCCTGGGGTCTGAGAATCGTTCCAGCAATAAATATCGCTTTATTCCGTAACAATATTTCCTTTTAATGCGTTTCACCCGAGGCTTTTATGTGATTTTTTTTTTTTACCGCTTCATTTTTATGTATATAATAATATTTATATATATATATACACACTTACGCCTTCGAGTTTCGTTTTGTGGTTTTTGCACACCCACCCCGGTTTAGACATAAATAAACACCCGAGGTGCCATTATTGAAATGAATTTCACTCGATGTTGCTTTTTTTTCATCTATACGTTATTGTGTTTTTTTTATGTTTTTAATCGTCCGAAACGCTCTCGTCAATCGCGAGGTTGGACCGACCGCGTACGAGACGGCAAAGGTTATTTTTCGGGTGCCGGACCCGCGATTGATAATAACCGCAGTTAATGCTGATAATGCGCGAGTATCATGATATACTCGCCTATGGCACGTTATAATGTGAGCTTATAATCATACGCCGAACGCCAATTTCTTTGGGACACAACACAATTATGGTTATTGTTGTTCTATTGTATTGAAAACGTAAAATGCTTTCGGATTGTCACCTCGATACGAAACGCAAATAATAAACATTTGATTGTGCGTGACGTGTTCTCCCCTTTGTGTCATGAATAAAATATAACATTATACCTACCGTGTTATTCTTTTACGCCCTTATAGTGGTCTAATTTCAAATTTGATTGTTTTATTTATTTATTTCAAACCGCGACATCAATAAACGAAAATAATGAGGTAGGTTACCTATACGAGTTTGATAAAATATAATATATAGCATTACAAATAGATTTCTATTTTTATTTATTAATACTTTTCTAATTTCTATTTAATAAATCGCCCGTTGTATTCGATAAATGTATTTGGAAAATAATAATTCTTCGATCGGTCGCGAGAAGACTGATGTGGTGAACCCTTCGCCAGAAATTGTCAAAAGAAAATAGCTTACGCCTTTTAATGGTTTCACCAGACATCGTGTGTAACTGAATCGCTCGACCGTTGATTTGAGCGGAAAACTAATTTCACCGGCTCTACCAGCTTATCAACCGATGTGTTATCGACATTTGATAAATAAATGTTTAATTAGTTTGAAAATTAACTATTAAACGTAAATATTGTTACCTGGATATTGTGTACCTATCATACCGCATTAGGCGCTTTGATCTTGGATAATATTATTTTGAGCCTCGTGACCCAAAAGTATATGTTGGAAAAGTCTTGTGAAGTTTTACGACGATATGCGTCAAACTCGAAATCAAATTGAAATGGAAATATATACCTACATCAAAAGTTAAAAAAAAAAAAAAAACTATTTGATTTAAGTTCGTGAAAAGTTTTGATTGGTGTTTGTATGTGTAAGATGAACAAACCACGACATATTCTGTATTTTCCAAGTGATGTAATTAAATTGTTTATTTGATTACATAAATATATATGTACAAACGAGATGATTATATCGCTGCATTCGTCCCGAATCAGATAACCAGAAAACTACCTATGAATAATATTCAAAATATTTCTGTTATTTATCATTCGTCGGTCGTAGTTTTATAAGTCCGGTAATGGAAAATTACAAAATGCAAATTGAATAGGAAAAATTTTTTTCGTTGTTTTAATGTTTTAAAATGCTTACTTTTTTCGACGACAACGTGCGTTCCTCACGTTCCAAAGCCGAATAAAGTAAAATAAAATAAATAAACTACTTGTCCGAAATTTGATTTTTATAGACCGAAACATTCGAAATAATATTCGCTGCTTGGAGATGTGAAATTTGAAATATACTAATAATATGTTCTCATTCACAAGAGTAAAAAATTAGAAAATGATAACGGTAATAAGAACGTCACAATCAAACATATATCTAACAATTTTCCAAAAATGTTGTCTTATAAAATTGTGCAAAAGATAATATTTCTTAAAACGTTATTGTATTCCGAAATAATGAGTGTCTTACGTTAAATGCATCACTCCGTATATATATATATAAACACATAAAACACGATTGTCGCAGTTATTGTTCAAAGTAATTTACCATCGTAGTTCGGCGACGGTCGGATGCTCCTTAAGATCCTGTAATGGCAATAACGGAAACGAAAACAGTGCCTAAATGCTGTATACGTGGCAATTATAAACCAGTAATTTTGCCTTAATGTGCATATAAATTATAACTCGGGAGGGGTGAATAATGTATTGAATCATAATTTTTTATTTTGTCACAAACCCTTTACTAATTAATTTTCTTGAAATTATAATTATATATTACATGAACCGGGTGATTCATTCAATGCAGGATAATAGTATAAAAAGTATAAATGTTTTTGAAAACATTTTTATCCTTATAGTTTTTAAATTTTTTACTTTTTATACTGTGAACATGCAGTTTCTTCCGAAGCAGAATAAATTTCCTAGTATTCGGATACATGCGAATTTAACGATGAGTAGCTTATAACTTAGTGTAAGTATTTAAAGATTTGATGAGGGTATGACTAACATTTTGCGTTGTAACCGCGCGTACCACTCCACTTCGCTCATCTATATACTTGAATACTCACAAACTACTTGTCCTAAATTCGATATTTATGAACCTTTCGAAATGCTCATAAAAACATTGAATATATATATATGTATACATACTTTAAAATGCTATTTTTTAACGACTTGAGAACCAAGTGACATTTTAAGCTATCGCATAGCTTTTATCGGGGCCTGGCATGGTGACTGAAAAAAAATTGTTCGTAACGAAAAAGCGTGGCCCTAAGATGTTATTATTATTTTTGTTATTTACAGTCTAACCAGTTGCTACGCAAAAAACGTCTTGAATAAAATATTTCCGTGCGGTGTTTATCTACCATTATCAACGAAAAAAACTCATTTTGTCATTTCTCTTCGGTCGTCTCGCTCAAAAAGTGCAACTTGAATTAATATCATACAAAAATAAATAGTTATAATTGCATGATACATATAGCTTTCTGCAGTCCCCGAGTGCCTCAGACTATTTTTTTTTCAAAAACGTCTGAGCTTTTAAAACAATGATTGATCAATCGATAAAAGCTAATCACCCGGTATATTATTGCGTATTTATTAATTTCCAGAAAAACGTCCTAATTTAGCGCCGCTCACTTAATCGCATCTTTATATATTTATAATATCATATTTTACCGCCACGACATATTTCACCGCGACACAAAAACAACGACCGAGGCAGATACAAATTATTGACGTCATAATAATCTGCGGAAAGCTATGCGGAACGTTCGCGGGCGAAGGAGAGATGGCGGCGGCGGTGTAGCCGTTCTCCCGAAAAATAATGTAATATCGTCAAGAGGACGATAAAATAAATTGTTAAGACGAGAGGCCAAATATTATTTCAAATTTAACCACGTAGTGCGTATTATTATTATTATTATTATGATATAGTATAATATACCGTTCCTTATTCGTATGCCGATTTACATGAAAAAAAAAACCCGACAACATCAACAGCAGAGCGTAACAAATCTGTTCTCGAAGTCTCTAGTTTTTTTTTTTTATCGCAAGAGATAGTTTTTTTTTTCACGTTTTTGTGTTTTGTAAACGGTTAAACCGATTTTCTAGTGCGTGTATAATGTGATTAATTACAAGACTTCGCCTTGTACAGAAATTGAGGTCGACAGCGATTCGCCGGACGATCATTAATATCCGAGTGCTTATACCGGATAAGGCTGTATAATAATACGTACACGATTATTATTTATATTTCGCTAACTCCTTAACGAGAATAATTATATCGTTTATGAGAGAAAATAATTTAAAATCGAATCAATTGCTCCGGCGACGGCGGCGGCGGCGGCAGTAGTCGTCGTCTTAAGTACGGCACGGTCGTGAAACACTTTTGTCTTAAATACAAAGCTTCCCGTAACTTATTTTCTATAATTGTTTTTGTAGCTTTTTTTTTTTCTTTACTTGCGAAACAAAATTGTTTGTTCTGCTGAATTCAATTATAATTTATATATATTTAAAGAAAAAAAAAACATTTTGCATAATAATATTTAAAAATACCTTCCAAACTATCAAACAAATGGGAAAAAACGTATATAGAATATTATAATATTGTGCGTGGATCTTAATATATTTTCCTATAGTAGAAACTTTTCTATAAAACTCGTTGATTTGGACGATTTATAATAATATAATGTAACAATAATATTGAATATTTTACTCTTTTTGAACCATTTAAAAGCTTCTGCACTCATTATTTTGAAAAGTTTATTTTTATACAATTTGATATCATTTAAAAAACAAAATTTTTAAAATAAAAATAATATTTAAGTTTTTTACATTTTTCAACCACACCATACATTTTTCATTTCATGTTCCGATACAGAATATTATTCGGAGTATAAAAATCTAATTTCTGAAAAGTAGTTCATTATTTATAAATAATATTAAAGTTTAGATTAGCGGCGATACCTTAAATACGCATACTTAACGAACTATTTATCCGAAATCTGATCAAAATACTCAATAGAAAATAATATTATATTATATGGCTTCTGAGTTTGAAATAAAAAATGTACGATATCACTCAAAATAGTAAAAAAATTAATTTTTCTTCGGAAATGTTGTCAAATTATTAATAAAAAATATATTCGAAATAATCAGTGTAGACACATAAATGGATCACTCTGTATAATAATATATTTATGGCATTATAATATTATTTAGGTACACTGTTTAATTTACGACAATCGTAATAATATTATATTTATAATAATAATATGACATCGACAAGTTGCAAACACGGCACTCGAGTTAGGCAAATGTGTTGCACTCGTGTGTAGAAACGATATGCGAGGTAATGCGAACAATAATAATAATAATAATAATAATATAAAGAGCAAAAATAAAACGTGGGTATTCTGTCGCGTCTCCGAGACAAATGTCCCGCGATACAGATAATCATTAAAATGACAAAAAGGCCTTTGCCGCTCTAAGACGGCTCTTTGCCAAATGTCAAGTTTGTGTGTCATGTGCGTTGGCATCTATCCCATCGCAGACTTACTGTAGTCGCACTTAAATTCACTCGAATAATAAACCAATCGCGCTCCAGCGCAAATCTGACTTTTACATATGTAGGTCAAAACATTTATGCATATTGCGTGTACCTAAACCGAGTGAAAATTCGTCGTTTACTCGGAAGGTAAAACTGCAGCGCGGCAAGATTTATGGGGTTTAAGCGAAGATGGAAAATACATTTCTGAACAGATTTCCTTGGGGTTTAGCGTAAAGATAGCAACATTTATTCCACTGAATTCGTTACAATGCGGGTAGGTAATATATATATTATATACTCGTATTTTCGATTGGCTAACACGCACGGCAGAAGAGAAAAAATGAATGATAATAAATAAACAAAAAAACCGTCGTGGTCTAGGGGGCTCGTGAGTAGTCTAATAGAATTCGTTGGAAATACATCTTTTGCAGTTCGGTAAACGTAGGTACTTATATATTATATAATATTTTCTTGGCGTACAATGTGGGAAAAAAAATAAAAGGTTTTCTCTTTATATATAATACTTTTGTGCCGATGAGATTTATTATTATTGTTATTTTTTTTTTTTGTTCGTCCGTTTTAGACGTTGTACCCGATAACGCTTTTAAAAATCTATATCCGTTGTTTTAATTTTTAATCGCCGTGTGCGAACCATTAAACTTTTTTATTATTATTATTATTATTCAATCAACGATAAAATCGGGACGAATTATAAAGATATCAATAAATAATACCGAACAAAAAAGGCTTCCCGCGGAATAGTATTTCGGTGCCCAAAATATATATTTGAATGCTTTACTACCGACGACGCCCGCGTGGTACAAGTTTATGCCAAAAACAATAAATCACTCGTATATACAATAAAACAAATATATATATTATATATATTATTATATATATATATCATACCGCATAAACGCGCGCGGGTAAAAAAATAAATATAAAAGGGTATAGTAAAACTGAATTGGAAAAAAGCGTTAATGTTATGCGCTGGTTTTTGCCGTCAAATTTTTTTTGTTTAATTTCGTTTGCGGATAAAATCGTTTGGACGTGTTTTCGTGCGCTCCCCGACCGTCAGCCTCTCGGATGACGATTCGTCACGCGCGTTGATAATATTATCAATTTCGAAAATCCCTTAAACTAGACACACACGTCACATGTGTGTATCGCACAATTCAGGTGGTTTTCTCCCACCGTTTCTGCGTGCAAGCGCGCGCACACACACACACACACACACACACACACACACACACACACACACACACAAACCACTTATCGAAGTCTAGAAAAATTGATGGCGCCCACGATCGACGTGCTCTCGCATCATCTCAGCTGTGGGTGAGTTGTGGCTCACCGATGTCGGAGACGTGGTGAATTCTGGCCCGATAAATCGCCTTTTAGCTTTATATGTGTGGCCTGAAGAATAATTCAACGGACTCCATGGTCCTTTGCAACCGTACAACTAACAGTTGTGAAAGCGTTCGCTCAAAACTAAATATATGTGTGTCGTTAGCCGTCCTAACATATATTACTTCGTTGATGTGTTTCTTCGAGTTCAATACATGATACTTGCATGAGATGCAGAAGTAAGGTAAAGGATTCAAATCAAAGAAAACATGTGAACAATTGATAGCGCGTTTATCAGACAACCGACTACAACGCCCTAAACAATAAGTAATAGGACGGTTTAATTAAAAAAACAACATAAGAACATGTGAAAACAATAAATTAATAAAATAAAACATAGTTTTGTTAGACGACTTGGTCGATCTGATAATTATTACGTGGCCGCAACTAGCATACTTGACTTAGGGATAGGGCCGCAATTGACCACCTGCCGATCATCTGAATAAACGGATATGCAAAAGGTCGTTTCCGTCGAGTGTCGTCTCGGTTTTCGAACGGGACGTTCGCCCCGGCGTCTTGTCGCTATAATAGTGCCCACAGGTATTTACTTCTGCGTGCTGCCCTCGAAGAGTGAAAAAAATTTCGAAAACCACTCGTACCCAGGTATACACAGCTGTGTATAATACTACCGCGCGGTATACCTTCGGAGGAAACTTTCGATTCGCGTGCGCCGGAAGTTTGCGAAATATTAAATTGTGCGCCGAGCGGGGGTGGGAACGCTGAAGCGGAACACTTTCGAAGAAAGGGAACGGAGAAAAACGCTTGGGGGGGGGGCAAAAAAAAAATAAAGTAATAACAATAAGAAAGATATCGTCTGCGTATAAAAATTTATTTAATCTTCTTTTTTCTTCGCGTCGCTCCCCTCGTCGCAAATCTCGTCTCGCCCGCGGATTGTTTCTCACCGCCGTCGGATCGTAATAATTTATATAAAAGGGGCCCCGTAGCCGTAGGAAACACGACGAATACCGTGTGTGTTCGTGCGTGCGTGTGTGGGCTTAATGGCGCGAGTGGGAATAATAGACGTACGTTTTCGGTGATAAACCCACGACGACGGACGTGCGTGTGCCGTGCACGACCGACCGATTTAGTTGACCACCCCCGACGAGGACTCGTATATATAGCATAGGTACAGGATGTCTCGTCGAGCGTGTTCGCACCGTAAGTTTTTTTTCTTTCGGTCCGTTCAAAACATTTTGAAATACAGGCACTCAAATATCGTGCACGTTATTTTCAAATTCTCGAGATTTTTTCGTACCGATTAATAGGAGCAGGTGTCCACCAGTGGAGATACCGACTCCTGATTTTCAAACGGAAACTCCTACACCCCCCCCCCTCACCCTTTTCGACCTAAATTATGGAGCAGTCGATTTTACCGATCATTTCGTCGTGTCAAAATTAAAATTCGAACGAGTAGTTATCGAGGCTATGGCGATATTTGAATACAATAATCAATACAGCAATAATTATTAATATTTATAATGTTTACCAATGGTGTCCAATATTGAATCTATTTTATACTTTTGTAAAACCATTTTTTTAACCTTCATATTATTTTGATAACTGAGAAATAACTCGTTCGAATTTTAAATCAGATGTGTGCGTTGACTTTTTCCAAAAAAAAATACCCTCTAAATAATTTACATTCAAGAAGAACGGATGTGAGAGGTTCTTACTTGAACCACTTAAGTTTGTATCGCCACGGGGGTTGGGGACACGTCTTCTTATTAAGTAGTACGAAATATAAAGAATACGGTCTCTAAGTCTTTACTCATTAGAAACATCCAACGATTTTGGACTTTAATAAATTAATTTGTATAACAGAAATTATGGGAATAAGCATCGACGGCGAATCACCCTGTATACGGACGGTATACTCGTTAACATTAAAGGTATATATAGGTACAATAAACTTATACACGTACACCAGGTCGCACGTATTTAAAGGATTACCGCGGTGGGAAATCGCCCCGGGCAGCGAATTTCAACAGCCCAACAACAAATTGTGTATCATTGTTCTCTAGTTAACGGTAATCCGTCTTCAACTCGTATTCATTAGTATAATAATACATATATTGTAGAGAACGGTTTTCATTTGCATATAAAATAAAAAATATTCAATTACGTAATATTTATTCCCATAATAACTACCTATAAAATAGTTATTTTAAACAGATAAATACCTATTTAACTTAAAAAAAAACAACATGTTTCCAGAGCAATAAACTAATGGAGACATCACTAACATTGTTTATTTAAATAAATAATTTCTCGTCATTTAAGTTGTTATTGGTATCGTTTTTAATAAATAGTTTTTTCCACCCAATGCATATTGCAATATCATTTTTTTTTCATTCAAAATCACCGTCATTTATCTTATCGATTTTACCCACGTGACCCACGCATTTGTCGTAGTTAAAAAAACACACACAAAAATAGTTCCTTATGTAGAAAGTATACCTTTATCGCGGAAATATTTAAAGTAAAATAAGTGTCAATTCATTGAGCTTGTCGTGATTTCTACTCAACTGCAGTCAACTTGTCAATACTCAAACTACAAAAAAATATTTATTTATTTAAATATTACATTGATTTCAATAATAATCCGTTCCGCAATACTGACTATTAAGATATTTCCGATATTGGGTTACGAAAAAATGGTGAAAACTCCAATGGAATAAATGTATTAATATAAGTAACGAATGGACAATCTTAAAATAGTGATCCAGGTACAAACGAATGCTTACGCAGTACAAAATGTGACATGAATAAATTTAAATGCTAATCCACAGGTGTATTGTGTTATTCTAGGTACCATATATAATGGGTTTTTACGTAAAAATAAGTACCTATAGGTAAAGCTAATTTATCGACAATAAAAAGTACCCAACAATGTTTGTTTTAACTTTTTAAAAATTTATAAAATTGTTTTTTTTTTTTTTTTTAATTAATTTGTAATGGTTTTTGTGTGCTTAATAATTAAACGTTTTTTTTTTTTGTATTTTAAATTTATCATGAAAAATAAGAAGCATATTTTTTCCCGTGATTATTATTATCACAGTCATTATTTCTGGCATTTAAATTTTTAACAACTATTATAAAATATTTACTATAGCGCTATGATTATAACTCTTTAGTAGGTACCTAATAATAAAAAATCTTTATGAGGCTATAATAATTAATAATCTTTAATTATTTTATGTAACATATATTATTTAGATGATATTACTACCCAGTGTCCTCGGTTAAAATATGTCAACAATTTCACGAGAAATGTTTATATCGCTAAAAATCAAATGTATACATTTATCGGGAGACTCATGTCAGAACTCGGTACACGATATGCTATAATGTTCAATTTAACTGTTTCAGATCAGGCCGAAGGACTTGATAAACTCGTTCAGGCTCTCCGTGGCCGTGAACAGCGGCCAGTCGGCCACCGGCGGCGGAGGAGGAGGTGGTTCGCCAAAAAACGGCACCGGAAACGCGACTTCCGGTTCGTTCGGCGGGCTGCAGGCCATCTCGTCGGACGCGGTCAAGCGGCTGGCGTTCTTGTTCCTGTCCACGTGTGTGCTACTGGCGTTCCGGCTGAAAATCATGGGCTCCAAGCTGCCCGTGTTTACCAGGTATATAACATATTATCTTGTATATACCAGCTGATTGCCGACGTGTTTTTGAAAGGAATAATATCTACACAAAAAATGGTTTCTTAAAATTGTTACTACCTACACGATAAACACTATTGTACCTCAAGGTTAGAACTATAAAAGAGGTAGACAGAAATATGGGTACTGCTCTGCTGTACAGTAGTTGTAATGGATGTGTTATATTTGAATACGATGATAAACCATTGTATACGAAAAAAGATTCTGATCGGTTACCGTACTCCTTGTAATATTATTATTTTTTATTTCTTGCTATGGTGATAAACAAATCGTTGTAAATTAAAATCCCATTTTTGTGATTTTTCGTAATTTGTCGGTAGTTTTCCTTTAGGCTTTCTAAAAATACTAGGAATTTTCAACTTTGACCTCCCAAAAATACCAACTAGGTTCACTTTTCTATCAGAAAATATGCTGATCTCAAAAATCGAGCATGCTTACTATCCGAAACGTTGCTGACAGACAGAGAAAAAACACACATCATTTTAGATCCAATACATTCTTTCGCTCCGCACAGAATCTAAAACAGACGTGGTCGAAATCTGATGTAAACAAAAATATTTTCTAGTTAGAAATTATTAGGTTATTGTTGAAAATACTTGCTTGACGTCATTGGGCTGGGCTTGCCACAAATGCCAATCTTATATACACGTGTAAGGAAAGAGCTCGCTAAATTAGTTACTCTCACTTTGCACAAATACTTACCAAAATAAAAATTGTATTATGTTTTATTTTCGTAATAAGATATAATTTTTTATGGACGACGACGACGACGATATAGTGAAGTATCAGACTTTAAATATATATTTTTCAGTTTTTTTTTTATTATTATTATTAATAATACTTAAATTAAACATTTTTTTTTTAAAACGCTACTGTGGCGGCGTTCTCACAAAATTACTCTCATAAGATTTTAAATATTTAAAGAAAAAAAATTAGACACTAGAAATATTCCACCAACGTCTTCAGAGCATAAAAACACATCTCTGTACTACGTCGTACAACGAAAATTCAAAATATACTTTAAACTTAGCTGGTAAATTATTATGTGAAGCGAACAAACACGCATAAGATAAGTAGGCAAATACAGCGAACCCGGCGGCACAATGACGTCATGAGTTTTTTTTTTTCAATTCCTTGTAACTCGTAACTATCGCGTTGAATAATATGAGTAAAAAGTTAAACCTTTACCGTTTTTCTTAGAATCGAACCTTCTTTCACATAAAAAAAAACTAACTATTTTCTCAATTTCTGTGTGTTGTGCTCCTTTATAATTTTGTGTGCGTGCCATCAATTGTCAACGCTTCCATCGTTGGCATTATTTTTTACCCTTCCAATATTCAGTGGTGTTTTTGGGAAAATAAATATATGCTCATTTATGGTTTTAAGGCATTGATGTAAATGTGCGATGCATATTGGGATTGTGTAAGCTCGACGCGGCTAATTAGATTAAACGATTCAATAAGCCAAGAAAAATTATTTTGCAAAGCTCTTACGGACTACATTCACAAATTCACAAATTTTACAAAAATACATTTTTCGGTACCCATTTTTCTACATTGGTATTTATTTACCTAAGTATTACAAACTATTTTACATCCTAACCACTGGTGGTGCTTGGAAAATTCATATAGGTGGTATCCTAAAAAAATCTTCTTTTATAAAAAAAAAAAATGGAATGAATCATTGTAATTAAACTATTAACATTAAACATTGTTTAGTTTATTTTAGATTAATGATAATATAAGTAATAATTTTACATGATGTTTCATTTCATTTTTGTGCATCAAATGTTCACACTGTCATCATTTTGTAGTTCCTAACAAAATTAAATTCCGTACCTGAAAATAGCGTATACCTTAGTTTAAAGGTTATTTGGTCAAGTAGTACATGCTGGTAAGAGGATATTTATAAGGTTTAGAACTTCTTTAGTAGATTATTGATAAAATACATCATATTACAACAATAAATATAAGAATAAAGAACATGGATTACTTAATTTAAAAAAAAAAAAAATGTTAAGGTTGGTACGACGGTGGTACATGTGCGCATTTTTACTATTTTTACAAGGTGTATTCTAACTCACCAAAACGGCTATACGCCCCCCCCTCTTTTCATATACCCTCAGTATGCCCTCAAAAACAGCACTGCTAATTATTCATGTACCATCGTTGATGGGGTGCGAGCAAAACAAATAATATCTTGGGAGCTCGGCTGAATTATACAGTACGCGAGTGACGCAACCATATTTTATGTACCTACCTTTATATACCATAATATTATATTCACGGTATATATGTATTGTTATCTATATTATGTAATGACACGTGTGCACATACGTATATTTCACGGTTGTATAACATTATATTAAACTGTTGTCGTGTGCAGTGGCGTCATCATCAGACACCCCTCAAAATAATAGATAATAATATTTACTTCGGATATAATAATTTGGTCGCAAATCCGTCGACGCAATCCGTAACACTATTATTATCGTTATGTACGCAGGCCCTGTTTTACCCAAAATTACTTTAATTTTAATAAAATGTCACTAAACATTATTATAGGTCCTCAAAAATTCGGATAGATAGATATACAAACATAATATTGTCTCGAATTATAATACGACGGGTGTAAACAATGCATACTATTAACTGACAACGCTGGAAAATGAGCTGTTGGTGCGAAAAAGAATTTATACGATTTCGCGGGTAAACGAGATATTACGTTCAAACTCGTTAAAAAAAAAAATATGATTATACTTTTTTTTTTATATTCATTCCATACATTTATTTCCTACATCTATTGTTCAATATGGTATTCAGTTAACTGAACGTTAAATTTCTACCGAGAGCGGTGTTCTCGTTTGGACTAATAATAGTTTAAAACAAATTCATTACTTGTATCACTTTTTACCATACATTCGTGTTTGGTATGAAGCTCAATAAAATCCCAAAATGTAAGCGGTGTTGTATTTTGGTTTTATCCGCCTATAGACACTAAGTTCCCGCATTTTTCACCCTATATCCCTTATTTTATAATAAAAAAAAATTTTGATACAAAAAAATAATTGTTCAGAAGTGATGGGTCCGGAAAGAAGAAAAATTACGCAAATTAGCACCGGGGACATTAAAATTTATCCTCTCTAACATATCAGGAGTATCAACTTCCCCACTCATGAGTTTAGATAAGATAACTAGGCTAGCGTTGGTTCATCTAGTACTCAACGCCTCTAAATTTAACTTCTCTAGAACTGGTGCGGTAGGCAGTCAATATGCAGAGCAAAAAATGAATAGTTAAAAAATTATCGAATTTATATGATAAACCGATAAAATCTGTTACATTGTAATTTACAAAAAATTAAACATAAATTAATCGTGGTCAAAAGAATTAGTGTCATCGAAGTACAGCGTAGGTATACACATATATAGAAGCACGTCGTCTATATCGATATCCGAGTGAGTCCGAAATTAGCCACCCCCATAAAGTCGCCTCTCTAAACCCGCCCATCCGAGTTAGGTCCCAAGTACTATGTGCTGATCTCAGGTACTACAGTAGTTGAATTCGGGATTATTTAAATTACTACATTAGTTAGGCCCTGGACTTTTTCAGGTACTACTAATTCTGTCCCTAATATTTGTTGGTGAGTACTGCACTATACTAACATTCGAACTGCCTCAGATGTCTATTCAAACCAAAGGTATATGTTTAAAAATATTTTTTCACGGTTCCTTTGCTATTAACTTTCTAAATTATTTGAATTTTACAAGTTATTATAGTATATATAATACAACTATGAGTACAATGCCAAACATTAATGTCAAATATTTATACCGACACTAAAGTGTTTTTTTTAAACAACATAATATTTTGTTTTTATTTGAATAATATAATAGGTAACCTACCTAATATGTATATTTTTTTTTTTTTTGATTTTTAAAATGTTTAATATTTTTTCTCGGTATTGTACTTACATCTTTATCATACTATAAGTTGTAAAATTCTTATATTTGTAATACAAAAAAAAAAACCAAAAAATAAATTGTTTAAAATAATTTTGAACCACAACTCTGGTCATACACAGTCCTAAGTCTGTTAAAATAAGAAAAATAATGGTAGTATAGTACCTATTAAAAACTATAATTAGGCTACCAACTATAGTGAAATACCTAAAATAATTCCGAACCCAGCTAGTATAGCAATTTTTAATTCGGATGCAGCACTCTAAATCCACCCATATCTGCAACCACATCTATAATAATATACATCTCCACATCTGGCATTACATAATATACATATTGCCTGTCGGCCGAGATCGACGGGGAGTCGCGTTGGATTTTTATTTTTGGGGAGACGACCGATTTTCAGAATTCGGCACCCGTTACGATGAAATATACTATATCGTGTTTCCGGAGTCGTTTATGTATAATCAACTGCGTATAATATTATAGGTTTATCGGGCCTACGACGCGGAGTTATGCGACATAAATCGATTTTCGAACTGCAGATGTATATAATATTATATAATAATATATTATTTATGTAGTATATATATGCGCGCGTTATAATGAAAATCGAAATAAAACCGACAGGGTATGGGCGTGTGCGTTTTATTGGCGTTGACATACTACTTCCGTGAATGGAGGAAAACTATGCGAAAAAAAACTTTTTGAAATTCGGCTAGTATATCCAAAAATGAGAGGGCCAAATGCATCGGCACGGTATACACTATACATATATATTATATTATTTTTTTATAGCTTTTTATTGAATCGGAATAATACGTCCCTTGATCTTTTATATTCGACCATAAATATCTGAAATGCAATTTAAGTTAAAACATTTAATTTGAAAAAATATTTGTAATTTCTCTCCGACGAGGGGGACATTATGATATTGACTCATTAATCTCGAAAAAAATGTTTGTTCGATAAATAATCTTACCGGTTATATTTGAAAAAAAAAAATGCTGTTCGTTTGCGCAGTGATAACTTCGTATACAAATCTGTTTTCAATCAAGAGACCCCAACTAAAAAAAATAATAATAATAATATTTAAACATCATATATTTTTGCAAAACAACGACATTAATATTAAAATATTATTTCCATTTAGATGTTTCGACTATATTGTTCATTAGTTTTTTTTTTTCCAATTAATCGAATCTTATAATCATGTTTGTTACGCATACAGAGTGATTCATTTATCGTTAAACATTCATTGTTTCAAAAAGTATGAACGTCGTTGAAAATATTTTTTTTACCAGGTTTCAAGTGAGCTTTTATATCCTTAAAATTTGTTTGTTTTTTATTTCATCGTCCGAAGCAAAATGCGAAATGAAACTGTATGTTGTCATTCGATCAAATATAAAACGTAAAAACGTGAAAAAGATAAAAAAAAATTTTAAAAATATATATTAATTTTTTTTTTCAATGACTTAAAACCAAGTGGATTTTTTTTTTCAAATCCATTAATACTTTTTGAAATTATAAGTGGTAAAATTACCACCTGGTGTACAGTAAGACCTCGTCTTACAACGGAAACTCCTTTATAACAGAAAAATCAGTAGACACCGATAGTGATTACCTACGTTATAATTAGGTGGTTTCACTGTACCTGTGTCAAGTCGTCATAAAACCAATTCTAGTACACCGTATTCTGAATCGGCAATCAGCATAAATAACGACAGTGTTTTACGTGGCCGTGTGTTTAACAGAGTGAAATTGTTGTATTTTAAAGGTTCGACAACCCAGCCAGCGTGTCGGATTGGCCAGCGAGACAGCTGACCTACAACTACCTGGTGAGCGTGAACGCTTGGTTACTGATATTCCCGTGTGACCTGTGCTGCGACTGGACCATGGGTACCATACCACTGGTCGAATCCACGTCGGATCCCAGGAACCTGGCGACTTTGGCCACATACACCGTGATCGTCGCGCTCGTGTACACGGCTATAACCACGTCGAATCGAACCAAACGCATCGTTGTCATCATGGTAAATGCTGTGAAGTCATTATCAGTAGTTATAGGTATACACGACCAATTTACGGAAAATTTTCCGAGACTTTCCGCCGAGCACATGACCAAGAATTGCCCTTCAAAATATTATACTTTAGTCGAAAAGGTTAAATCGGTTTGTTTGCATACCGTTAAACCGGCCGTAATCAGAGTGTATACATATTTTATAACTGCGGTATATGGTAATATGGCGTAATGCTATACATTATTAACATCATCATAAGCTGATTTCATATCAAATCCTTTGAAGTGTCTTAATTGTAGTGTCTATGTATAAAACAATCGATTGAATGTTTTCACTTCCTATTCAAATATTTTTGGTGAGGAGCATCAATTAAAGAAAAGTTATTATTGTTTTATCGAGATATTTGCTCATATAGCGAACTTAAATCATCTTACGGTCCACTTTTAAATCCCGTTTTGTTGTACCCGGAAGGTTGCCATCAAGAAGATGCTTCAAATTGCTCCTGGGCTTTTTTCCACAAATGATCCAATGTTACAGGGCTCGCCAGAACTTAAGGGGATTCGATACCGTGATTTTCTGTTTTTGTCTAACACACGCGCGACATAGTATTTTAGACGTATTTTTTGCCAAACATACCAATTGATCTAATGAAGCGATAAGAATTCTGAAAACAGATTTGAATCTGTCGTCAAGTCTACTTGAAATTGACTGTCCCATATTTTTGATATTATCCCCTAAATTCTTAAAAATGCCATATTCAAAAAGTGTATTTAAAAATTCTGTTATTTCAACTTTTGGAGAAGTTAAAATCAAAAAATCAAAAATGTGGGAAAGTCGGTTTCAAGTAGAGTTGACGAAAAGTTTAAATCTATTTTCAGAAATCTTATCGCTTCAATAGTTCAGTTGGAATGTTTGGAAAAAACACGTCTAAAATACTATGCCTCGAGGGTGTTGGACAAAAACAGTAAATCACGGTATAGAATCGCCTTATTAATGCACTTAAAAAGTACCAAATATGCACGCGATATTTATAAATACAAAATATTTTAGTAAAAAGTTTTTTCATATTTTATAATGTTAACTAAATATTTATTTAAAAAAAAAACGTAGGATTATATGATGACTAGAGATTTTAAAAGATTGAAAACTCAAATTTAAATATAGATCATAAATAATTTTTTTTAATGCCAAATTTTCAAATTGTAATTAGGTACTGTAATGTAATCGTATCTACCTACAACCTTTTAATATTTTTTTCGTAGTTTCGTAAAAATAATATTTCAATATATTTAGCATCTAATCTTATAGCCAAAAATAAAAAAAACAAGCAAATGCGACAACACCTTAGTCCTATAATATGTATTGTAATGCGTGCAAACATTTGTATTGAAAAAAAATTCAAAGCGAATCAAATTTTCGGTTAAAAAACCTATACACACAAGTACCCAACTACAATTATAACTTGACCATTTCAGAGTTTGGGATTGACCGTTCTGCCGTTCCTCCCCGCATCGAACATGTTCTTTCCAGTGGGATTCGTCGTAGCGGAACGCGTCTTGTACATGCCGTCAATGGGATTCTGTATGCTCGTCGCCTACGGTATGGGACTCGTAATCGATAAATGGTAAGGATTAAGAGGCCTTGATGGGTTCGTTACGACCGATCGGTTCATTAACGTTTTCGCGACTTTCAGCAAGTCGCGGTTGGTGTTGACAGCGGTCGCCGTCATCATGGTCACCCACGTGGTGAAAACCTACACGAGGAATTCGGACTGGTCATCCGAGTACGCGATATTCACTTCCGGGTTGAAAGTGAATAAGCTGAATGCCAAACTGTACAACAACGTCGGACACGCCTTGGAAGCTGAGAATCGATTCCAAGAAGCTCTTGCGTACTTTAACAAGGCCGTCAGGTGAGTTTCAAAATATGGTCTATGATATAATATATCAACCTGGCCCAAAAAGAAAATTTTTTTATCATCATTTTTTTGGTGTCGCGAAATTATTTTAAAAATATAAACAGTTTTATTAATTGTATGTAACTATTAGAATTAGTCACGGTAGTATAATAAACAAACCACGTGTGAGACGATCCGTGTATTACTATAATATATTTATACCTAAATCTTTTTTTTTTCTCTACTGGTTTGCTATTGCAAAACTTATTTCATGTAAACAAAAAAAAAAATTTAATAAATTATTATTTTGGATTCGTGTTGAAAACCTGTATGCAAATAGAAAAGCTCCAGGATTGCAACTACAATTCTCAACATCGTATTATATTATGAGATAAATATTAATCTAACACCGTTAATATTAATGACATAATATTTTCTACGCCTGTAAACATGTTATAATTATAACGTTAGGTACATTTTTTCATATAATTACCTACTTTTTTATTATATTATGGGTGGTACGTGATTTTTAAAAAAAATACCTAAGGACGTCTAGGGTATAAACAAAGGACGAGAATCACGGTCACGTTGTTTTTTATAGTCAGGACGTGGTTTGTAATTATAGTTTTTTCCTTTTTTCTTTCAGCGTACAGCACGACGACATCGGGGCTCACATAAACGTCGGCCGTACGTATAACCATCTGAAAATGTACAAGGAAGCCGAGGACGCTTACTTGGAGGTAACGTAACCGCAGAGAGTTCCGTGTTAAAAACTAGAATTCCGCGACTGATATTTGTGATTTCGTATATTCACAGGCCAAATCGTTGCTGCCCAAAGCCAAACCGGGCGAGTCGTACCAAGCCCGCATAGCTCCGAACCATCTGAACGTCCTGCTGAACTTGGCCAATCTGATCGCTAAAAACCAGACGCGTCTGGAAGAGGCGGACATGCTGTACCGGCAGGCCATCAGCATGCGGTCCGATTACACGCAAGCGTATATAAACCGCGGTGACGTTTTGCTCAAGCTCAACCGAACGAAAGAGGCGCAAGAAGTGTACGAAAGAGCTTTATTCTACGACACCGACAACCCGGACATCTATTACAACGTGAGTACCGCACACCCGCCCGCCGTATGGTGTAGACGAAACCTTTTACAAGGCGTCGTTGATGCTCACCTACTAACTTGTTGCTTTTCGCTTTTCAGCTGGGCGTCGTCCTTTTGGAACAGGGTAAACATTCACAGGCGTTGGCTTACTTAGACAAAGCACTGGAATTCGATCCGGACCACGAACAGGCGTTGCTCAACTCGGCCATACTGCTCCAAGAGTTAGGGCAGGCGAACTTGAGAAAACTCGCCGAGAAGAGACTCCTCAGGCTCCTGTCCAACGTACGCGTTGTATAAACCAACGAGGGGTGGTGAAATCGTAATGTAATATGTGTTTTTTGTTTGTGATTTCAGGGTCAAAAGAACGAACGGGTGTTTTTCAACCTGGGCATGCTGGCAATGGACGAAGGAGACGTACCGGCGGCGGAACACTGGTTCCGTCAGGCGATCCTAATCAAAGAGGATTTCAGGGCTGCTCTGTTCAACCTGGCCTTACTGCTGGCCGACGATCACAGGCCCCTTCAGGCAGCCCCGTTCCTCAACCAGCTGGTCAGGTTCCATCCGGACCATGTCAAGGCTCTGATATTGCTGGGCGACATATACATCAACAACATCAAAGATCTAGACGCAGCTGAAAACGTGAGTGTTTTTCGACCCCGCTGAAGAGCCCCTCCAACCTAAATTCCCTGACCTTTTTTAAACCTCGTTTTGTCACCATTTCAGTGTTACCAGAGGATACTGCAACTGGATCCGGACAACACGCAAGGTATGCACAACCTATGCGTGGTGTACGTGGAACGTGGCCTGCTGAAGGACGCAGAAATTTGCTTGCAAAAGGCCCATCTGATGGCCCCGCATGAAGACTACATTGTCAAGCATTTGAAAATCGTGCAAAACCGCTTGCAGGCAAAACAGACTCCTGATCAGCTCAATGTAAGTAGTAGTATAATGTACAGTACTTTAATACAACGCACATGCTCATACGTTTTTAATCAATTTTTGTCATGTTTTTACATTTGTAGGAGAGTCGCCCGGATTCTAAGGAAATCCGAAAAACTGAAAAAGACACAACTCGTCCAGACACCAATCTGAAGTCGGATACCAAACCGTCTACACTATCGCTGTCATGAATGATAAAATATTAATTGTTTTAAAAAGTATATATATTTTTTTTAAGTTACATACCTAGTCATAACTCACCGTTTTCATATTAGTACTTAACTGGATTTTTTTTTTTTTACAACCCGATAACGTCTCTAAGACACCATTTCAAATAAGACGGCAAGGTGACATAACTGCACATTTTAAAAGTCACGGATTTGACACTGGTATAGACAGTTGGCCCATACTTAAACTAGTAATCTCATTTGGTGCTACTACTCAATGACAGTACTTCATCTATAAAATATGCTTCTGTACATTTAAACTGAGAGCAAAAGTTACTTAGTAAGATATATTTTTCTCTTGAATTTTTATTTTGAATCGTTTCGAACGAAAACAATTTGTAAAAAAAATCGTGCTGTGATGTATTTAGTAGGTCATAGTATGATTATAATTTATAATATTATTATTAAATTAAGTGATCGTATAAAATTAAGACCATAATAATTATTAAACTTCTATAACGTTATTTTAATAACAATAATGAACAAATATTGATATTCACATTTTGTCATCATTATAATATTATAATTAATTGTATTTTGGTTTTTGGTTGAAAAATGATATTTTTAAATATAATTTCTACTCGATATATGTATTAACTTAGTTTAAGTACCTACCTACATACTTAAAAAAAAAAAAACAACATCTGTTCGTTTTAAATAACAATAACTACTTAATTATTCAATAGATCTTAAAAATAAGTCTTGTTACACATTAATTAAATTCAGTATGAAGAGCAGTTGTTTGTTTAAAAATGTACCTATGTATTAGTGTATTTGTGTATTTTTATACTTATCATTTTGTCTTTCTTTACCGCATGAGTGTAAGAGAATAAAATTATGTTAACCAATAGAAAAGAAATTTAAATGACAGTTACTTAATATATTTAAATTAAAAAATTTAATCTCAAAGAATCAGTATTATATTTTCATGTAATAATAAGTTATTAACAAGTATTTGATAAAATTGTCGTAATTTTTTCATATGTTTTTTTGTATTTGCGGACAATCATTGTGATTTTTTTTTATTATTTTTATGATTTTTGACAATTTAAAGCACTCTTACTTTGTACCTGGACCCACAAGTTCTTTTTAAACAAATTAAATGAAAACATGTTCCTCTGACCATGGAAAATTCCAACTTCTGAAAGTAATATTTTGTACGAAACAAAATTTGTTCTTTTTTTTTCAAATACCTACCTATATGTAAAAACAACTGTATGGTCTAAAAAACGCTAGCTGTTAATGTATTTGATAATATTATATTTGTAAAATAATTATAGATGTTTACCAGAGGTAATATTGAAGATAAATATTGCTTTTTGATGTGATTTTTTTATTTTATGTTTTATAAGAAAAATAAAAATTTTAAATGTTTTAAACAATATAGGCATTGTGTTACATTTGTTCATTGTTTTTATATTTGAAACTTAATTTGAGTGAATACATTGCGCAAAATACGTGTCTCCTACAACGATTGATTGTATATTAATATATTGTTAATAGGAACTTTGCTTGTATCTGCATAGATGTAATATCTACGTATAGTTAAAAAAATAAATGTTCAAAGCACAGTGTGTTTTTCAAAATGTGACCCTCGACTACAGAGGTGATTTTCAAAAATTCTAAAAATATAATGATAATTGTAGAATCCATTTATTTTAAATCAACTTTAAGAGATCAGAACATTATTATGTAGTACCTACCTAATTATGCCAGTCGATGAGATCTCGAAGGAAATGAGCCCTATTCCACTACATACAAGGTGGGAAAAAAAGAAGTCCCTCATATGATAATATACATAGGTACTGAGTATGTCATGTTTAATAAATATGGTAGTTTTGTTGATAGGTTTAAATGACAGTCATGCAGAGCAAACTTCTTTCGTGAATATTTGATTATTTATCTACATTATTTACAATTATAATGGGCTTAAGACCATTTTAACATGTACCCAAATTTTATTTGGGTTCGGTACATATTATAGTATTTTATAAGTCATATTGTGAGAACAATTATTTTATGGAAGTGTGACATCATTTTTGCAATACCTATTTTAGTGATTTGGCTAAATTTAAAAACTTATTTTTTCTAAAACTTTTATTTTGTATCTTTTAAAAATATTTTCCAACCTGTATACTGTGTACAGTGAACACAATATGTATAATTTAGAAAATATGTTATGACTTAATTAAACTTTTTATTTTTATTTTTAGTTTTTATCGTCACTTTTCGTTCATATAATGGTTTGACCATTTTCAAAAATAAAATAAAAAATTGTTAGGTATACATTTGATACAAGTCATGTAGTGTTGTATCCGTCTTACAAGTGCGGAACATAGCAAATGCACGCTTAGCATTTCACGTTTGGCTTCGTTAAGTTAAAAATTTGAGTGAATCGACCTATTATGAAAATCGATGGTATGAACATTGAACATTATCCGTTTTCGTACGTAATTCATATGTTAGTTTATTCTACCATTATTCACGTTCTGAGTGAGTTATGAGCATTAGTATGCATAACATGCTAAAAAAATTTAAAATTGTAAGAAACAACATTCGAATCCAGATAATGCTCCTACCATCATATTTAAACCATTCGTGAGATTGCGTGGACGAACCCGAAAACCTCCGATGTTCTCTTCAGAGTTATGGTCAGTTGCTGCACGCGTGGAGGTTGAATTGCCACGAACAACTAACGTTGTTGAATCATGGCACAGTCGCCTGAATAAGTAAAATACTATAATAATTGTTTGGTATTCCAAATATTTTTCTCAATGTTATGTTGTGTTTATAGGTTAACATCCAGAAAGCCAGGCGTATATAAACTGATTACCCAATTTCAGCACATTCAGAACGAGACAGAAAGTTCGTTCGGACAGTTGATTCAAAACAGGTATCCAAAAAAGTTCAAAGATTCCAAACGACAACGGGAAGAAAGTATTAAAAATCTTCTTCTAAGCTTTAAAAATAATGCTGACAATGCTGATTTCAATATTTTAGAATTTTTAAGGGGATATTCATTCGTACACATAATTTTCGAACAAACGACTCCTCGCTGACCGTGTTTGAGGTAAGATGCGACATCAAATTTGTAAAAATTCCCATTTAATATTCATTTGGTAATAATCGAAACAACAGCGGGTTGAATTTTTTATTTCTAAATCTTTTATTTTGTATCTCTTAAAAATATTTACCTACCTATGTACAGTAATAGAGTGAGCACATATTGTACAATTTAGAAAATGCGTTATGACGTCACTAATTTTTGATCTTGACTTTTGATTTTTTTCGTCACTTTACGTTCATATAATGACTTATCGGCTATAATGACTTATTTTAAAAGATCCATCGGTCGTTGTAGGTGATATCTATTACACCTACTGTCTATAGATACTTCCGTTCGTATTTCATAAAGTTGACTACACCAGTAAACTTGTACTTTCGCGGGGCCAAAAACCTTATTATTATATTATATTGATATTTTTTACGTAGCAAAAAAATTGTGGGTGGGGGCGTTTTAATCTATAAATCCCCCCTTCAGGGTTCACCTAATTACACCGTTAGTTATTAGTAGGGTTCGGATTTAAAGCCAATATAATCAATAGAAAAAGTGGGTAAATGGATGTCGCTCTGCTGTACAGTAGGTTACAAGTGGGTAATTGTATAATGGATTGTATTAAACATGAATTCAATGATATAATATCATTGTATAAGATAAACGATTCTGAGCTGAGACGGTTTGTCAGTCTAGATATTTTATATTGTTATTATTTATTATATCATGTAAGTGGAATTAATATTATAATATAATTATTTTTTACTAGTTTCAATGGTCATAAACAAAGCGTTATATTAATTAAATTCCTATTTTTTGAGGTTTTTCGTAATTTTTCGGTGGTTTTTTCCGTGGAATCATATAATTATTGAGAAAATCGAAAAATGACCTCTCTAAAGTACCATCTTGATCCAATTTGCTAAAAGATAAGGTACTATATTATTATGTTGAAATCGAAGCCCTCCTACTGGTAGAAATATTGTATACAGGATATAAAAAATAAATAAATAAAAAAACACAATTGTAAAACCACTGGCTTTCTCGCTCCGCTCAGAATCTAAAAAACATTTAATATGTAAAAAAGGTGCTCTGCTGTACAGTAGGTTACAAGTGGGTCACTGTATAATGGGTAGTGTTAAATTTGAATTCAATGATATAATATCATTGTATGAGAAAAACGATTCTGAGCGGAGACTTTATGTCAGTCTAGGTATAAGACTTATTATATACTTATATATCGTATTAAAAAAAAATTACCTAAAATAGGTACCTATAATAAATTCCAAATTAATCATATCACACTATCCATTAGGTACTTATAATGCGTTATACGTCAGCAACAAACCCTGATACTATCATAGTCCATAATCCATAGATATATAATAGTGTACTTTAGAAGTTTCATGTACCCACGAATAATATTACAAAATCACAACAAAATAACTAAATAGTTTTTCTAGGTTTTTTTTTATGTAATTTTGTCCAAAGTTGAACTTAAAATGACTATAAAAATAAACTGTGCTTATGTATTTTTTAGATTTTTTAGTAACAGAAACTACTTACGTGGAATCTTGTTTTAAATTTTCAATCCTCAGATATAAAAATTGAACATTTTATACATTTTTAACTAGAAAATAATTATTCAATTTTTAATTTGATAAATTTTGTTAAAATTCGATTTTTAAATGCTTATAAAAAAAAATTGTGCCAATGTATTTTTAATATTTTTCGACTGATATTGAAAAAATATATCAGGAGCCTTGTATTCAATTTTTATACTTTTTGGCAAAACAGATAAAACTTTATTGATATTTATAGAAAAAAAACTAAAAACAATTTAAAGCTGTAAATGTCTGTAAACAGCTCAAAAATAGTCAAAATATTTTCAAAACTGTACTATGTATAGGAAATGCTAATATAATCATTCAGTAAAATTTGCATGTATCTACAGTTATTCGTTTTTGAATTACAACAAAATAAGGAAATCGCTACATGAGAAATCGAGTGAATATCCAATGTTGTAAAAATTTGAATTTCAAACGCTCATAAAAATTAAATTTGACTTTCTTATAGACACTTTTTTTTTTGATAAAGGTAGATAATCTTATAAGGAATCTTGTATTACATTTTCAAATCTTAGATTTAATAAGAAAAATGTTTACGAATTCTTAACTCAAAATAACTTGCTAATTTTCGTGATTTTTCCATATTTTGTCAACTTTCGAACTTTAAATGCTTATAAAAAAAAATTGTGACTAAGGATTTTTAATATTTTTCATCTGCCTTTGAAACAATATACTAGGAGCCTTCTATTAAATTT
>WHPZ01585619.1:0-14142 GCA_016617965.1 Macrosiphum rosae
TAAAATTGTTTGTTGGTTGCGAAAGCTTGAAAATTTAATAGAAGGCTCCTATAGTATATTGTTTCAAAGGCAGATGAAAAATATTAAAAATCCTTAGTCACAATTTTTTTTTAAGCATTTAAAGTTCAAAAATTGACAAAATATGGAAAAATCACGAAAATCCGTCTCCGCCCAGAATCATTTTACTTATACAATGATATTATATCTTTGAACTCAAATGTAATACCATCCATTATACAGTGACCCACTTGTAACCTACTGTACAGCAGAACGACATTCACTTTCCCATATTTTTTTTATTTTATTTAGATTTAGATTATTCAATCAAGATTTTTTTTAATATAAATTTTTCAGTTTTAAAATTAATAAATAAAATTTATATATTTTAATAAAATTCTATTATTAATAAAAAAAAACCTTTATTGAAAAAACAAATTCTAAATAAAATAAAATAAAACAAATCTAAATATAAATAAAACATTTATAATATATTATCTATATTAAAAAAAATATACATATTTAATAAAAAATCTATATTTGATTAAAAACCTCTATGTATAATAAAAATCAATAATAATAAGGTGGGTGAGCTATATTTTTAAAATTGATTTTCTATTATTTGCTAACTACCGGTGTTTGTTCTGGAAGGATCGGACATAGTGGGTGGGTTACCTGAACTTGGCTCACCTAAGTAAAAAAAAATATTCTACAATAATGATTTGCTAATTTATGTAATAAATTTTCTAATATTTGCTAATGATTTGCTAACTTTTGATATTGGTTTAGATAATCGTATCATGTAAAGTAGGTGGGTCAAGTTCATATACGTCTATATAATGGTCTCAATTTATTGCAGGCCATCCTAGATTATGCGAGTTTAAAAATATAAAATTGAATTGCCTATTTTGCATATTTTATCAATATTTCAGGAAAATGTACGTACCTATATTATACTTTATTAATATTTTTTATAAAAAATTCAAATTGTTTTTAGATTCTGAGCGGAGCGAAGAAGCTAGTGTTTTACAATGGTGTTTATTTTTTTATTTTTTTTATTCTTTTTATATCCTGTATACAAAATTTCTACCAGAAGGAGTGCTTCTATTTCAATATATAGTACCTTATCTTTTAGTAAATTGGATCAAGATGGTACTTTATACGGGTAATTTTTCAATTTTATCAATAGTTATTCAATGCCACAGTTAAAACCACCGAATAATCACGAAAACCGCTATTAATTGGATTTTAATTTCTAACGCTTTGTTTATTGCCATCGAAACGAATAAAAAATAATAATATTATAATATTAATTCAACTTACACGATATAATAATTAATGACAGTATAAAATATCTATACTCTATTCTAAATAAGACCGTGACCAGGCGGCCGAGTTGTGCGCATGGGCGTGGCTTTGTTCCGTGGCAGCGCCCAACGTGTCACCGTAGTGGGGACAGCGTCTGACCATAATATGTCTGACCGCCGCCCGACGAAAACTGGTTGCCGCCTGGTCACGGTCTTATTTTGAATAGAGTATAGACTGACAAATCGTCTCCTCTCAGAATCGTTTTTCTTATACAATGATCATTGAATTCAAGTTTAATACAATCCATTATACATTGACCCACTCGTAACCTACTGTACAGCAGAGCGACATACACTTACCCGCTTTTTTTTCTTTCTTAACCTCATGGGCCATGGTAAATTAAATAGCGGCAGTGAATTTACCCTACCTTAAACTCTGTTAAATGTAAGCTACGCTTATTTTTACCCATTCATTTGAGTCTATTGTACTATAACAATTATAATAGAATCAGAACAACTATTTACTTTCTGTAACAAATACACACCACTTAGTTACACTACACACAAAGGTGCCTTTTAATAATATAGATTATATTTTTTTTTGCTTTACATGCGCTGTAGATGTTTCAAAGGTTCTATTAAGTCTTTCCAACGATTTATGTCTTCTGAGTCCTGTAGTCTTGCTAGTTGGTCAATCTATATTAAATCACTCAACACAGCAGTGGCGTAGCCAGGGGGGGCTGAGGGGGCTGCAGCCCCCCCGAAAAGTTAAGAAAATTTAAAAATTTAATATAGTTCGGTCAATCCGCCACTCCATCCATCTCTATATCGGTCTTCCTCATGGTCTCTTTTCAGTTGGCTTATTGGTTAACATATTAATCATTATTTATGAGATCTTGTTTTGCTCTTCATGCATGCCCAGCCCATTCGATGCGTTTGCATATCAGAACATCATGGATGTTTAGTCTATTGAACAGTTTTATAATATCTATTCAGAATCTTTTTTTCAAATATCAGTATTTTTACTCCGTTACCTTTCGTCGTTGACCATGTTTCACATCCATAAACGATGATAGGGCGAAGGTATGTAGTGTGGCATTTTACTTTGGATTCTTTTGATAGTAATCTTGACTTGAACGCATTTTACTCATGGGAAAAACCCCTGATTTGCTATAACGGTATCCTGAGATTTATTACATTTTGCATATTTTTGTTAGCGTTTATATTTATATCCAGGTATTTAAAGTTATCTACCTGGTCGAAGGTATATTGACCTTTATCAATATTTTGCTTAAAGTCGGAATATGACTAAATATACTTTGTTTTGTCTTCATTAATTTTTAGTCCTATTTTTTGGCTGGCTTCTAACAGCTTAAGTGTACTTAAGATTATTTAATCTTGGGATTCTCCTAGAATCACTGTATCGTCCGCATGTGCCAGTAGCCTCTGTTCCCTATTAGTTTCATAGATCTGTTATCTTTCATATATCTTACCACTTAATCTAATGACAGTTTCAAAATTACTGTGGACAGAGTATCTCCTTGTCTTAAGACTGTTTTAACTTCAATGCATTTGGATATTTCATTCATATAACACATTTAACCCGTCGTATTTTCATTACAACTTCATATTTATCGTATCAGCTTTAAGAGTATTTCAAAATTATTAAGGGGTCTCTCTATAGCATTGATTTAAGAAGCAATATTTAGGCAATTTCTAATCTCGTCGTCGCCACCCGAGATCTATATGTGTTAGTCGTAAATGATTATTAAAGCGTGTGGCGTCAATGCGGGTCAATTATAGCGGTACCGAGGGCTCTCGTACGCACTTGCTCGTACATGTCAGCAAGTAAAATTTTGATCATGAAAAATATTTTAAGATTAGCCATACGATGACCATTTTCCAATTACTTATATTGCCACACTCCCTTTAGTACCTGTTATCATAGGTACTTGTTAAATATTTAAATACTTTTTCTGTATTTTAAATACATTTCAAATACTTTTAGACAGAAGTATTTCAAGTATATTTCAAATATATATTATTATATTTTGTATTTAAAAATATTAAATACAAAATTTTCAAACAAGATATTTACGACTTAGTTTGGTTTATCGATTATGAAGAAATTGCTTATCGTCGATGAAAAGACATGACGATTATAAATGTTGTTATCGACAAACAAAGATACCTAGATATGATTCTAAATTCATATTTTTTATTACTAGGTAATTGCAACAATTGTCCTGTGTGCCTTATATTAGTAATTAGATACTATAATTGTACAAATTCAGTCAAATTGTATGAAAGTAAAGATCAGATAAAAAAATTACCTATAAAAAAAATAGTACCATCTATATTTATTATTTTTACCTAAATGTTCTAAAATTTATAGGATAAACATAGTAATGTCAAGTCTGTTAGAGAATTACTAGCTCCTGTTTCAATAGATGTTAAAAGAAAAGTCAACACTGAAATTCAATTAAACAATTAATAATTAGTTTTAAGAATTAAGAATCAGAAAATAATAAGGCTTAAAAAAATGTATTTAAAAATATTTGAAATACTTTTTGAATATATTTGTATTTGTATTTAAATGTTTATTAGCAAAGGTATTTAAATAAATATTTTAATACTTTTTAATTGAAGTATTTAAATACCTATTTGAAATACTTTTGAATAGTATTTTTAACAATATTGCCTGTTATACATATTAAGTATTCGTACCTAATAAATCTGTTCTGTACACTTTAATCTCATAAGAGTCTATTTTATCTTTATCCAGTTAAGCTGCTCTATTCAGTTGTTTTTTGTTCCTCCATTTCATGGATAATGTCAATGCGAACTTCTCAATTACTAAATAGTGGTCAGAGTCTCTTGACTTTTTTATGCTAGTTTGCAATCTCTTTTCTATGATAATGTGGACAATTTGGGTTTTAGTTTTCCTGACTGGTTCAAGTATGTTTGTGAATATTTTTTCTGGGGAAATATGTGCTACTGATTTCAAAATTTTTTGATGTCACGAAGTCTATTAGTTTCATGCGATAGTTGTGAATTGTGATGTATAAACTTTTATATCCAATTGTTTTTCGAAAGATTTCTTATTTACCCACTTATTATAATACTTAACCCACTTATAATTTTAAACTGCAGAATATAAACATTGTTGATTGTTGGTTGTATTTTTTATACGAATCAAAATATTAAGTAACTATTTTGATAAATTTTTAGTTTTTTTTTATTTTATATGTAGTGTAAATTAAATTAAATATATACATACTATCCGCAAGAAAAACTAAATAATAATAACAATTTCAAATTAATGTGATATTATGGACCTATTGGTAATAGTTAAATACATTTGAAAATATAAGTTGATTGGTTTTTAAAGTTTAAGAACCCTGGGAATAGAGAGTCAACCTTTTATAGAAGATGTATAGGTCAATCTGGAGTCCGGAAAAATTAAAGTAATAGGCATACCCAATCATGGATGACGGCTTGTCAAATAAAGTCAAATGAAAACAAATTCATAGCTATAATGGTACTTATTGAGTAGGTAAGTAAAAATTGTATGATCATCATCATTACATGGGTTATGAGACACAAATCACAAATTGAATTACAAAAATAAACAAATTAAAAAAAATCATAATTACAGTAATATACACTTACCCCTTAGACCTAAAAAAAAAAAAAAACATAATATATTATAAATAATATTTACCCTATATGATTCACAATCTAAGAACTAAATATATCATTACACAGAATTTCACAACGATCAACCGATGTGAGTCAAGCTTTTGAATGAATGTTGATGTATTTTAGATTCTGAGCAGAGCGGGGAAGCTAGTGATTTTACAATGGTGTTTATTTATTTAAATTTAAATAGAAATTTTGTCTACAGGATAAAAAAAAATAAATTTAACACCATTGTAAAACTACTAGATTCCTCGCTCCACTCAGAATCTAATAATATATTTAGGCATTTATAAATTGGTATTATATTTCGGTATATCGATATTTGAATATCATACAATTTTATTATGATTGCAATAGATTGGAAAGTTATAATTTAATTTACAGTTAATAAATAGAAAAAATATTGTCAAGAAATCCATATACATTCCTTATTATTTGAAAACTATTAGAAAAAAACACTAGGTATATGACGATCATATTTTACAAAGTTTAAGTGATTACGTACTTGTTGTATCTGGAATAAAATAAAAAACCTAGTTATTAATATTATAAAACATTCGTAATATTTTTCTACTATAAAATCATAGATAATATTATAAACATGTAAGATTTATTTAATAGATTATAGTATAAAATAAAATTATTATTAAACATAAAAAATGACTTGCTTATATTTCCTAGAAATAAAATACCCGATATTAATTTATAAGTATAATTATATAACATTTGTAATATATTGTTACGATTAAAGAGTCAAATGTTGTGTTTTCAATGAGAAGCTTACAATAAATGTACAGAATTTCCAGTAGGGTACCAATTTTGAAAATGAATAGTTTTTGGTAGAAATAATAAAACCAATCTAAATTTGATCATAATACGTACAGTAATATCATAGTTTATTTTTACATTAATAATTGTATTAATATTATATTCTTTACTCTTTTGTAATATTTGTAATATTCTAATATAGGTAGGTACGACTATTATAATAGCTACACAACTTAACAAAAAAAATTATTTTATCATGTCCCATCCACAATGCTCAAAGGTGCCAACAATTATGAAACTTTTATATTATAACTTATATATTAAGCACTTATTAAGCCACACTAAAACAGTTATCGGAATTGCAAAGGATAACCAATGCAGGCTAAAAATATAGAAAGGTACATAAAGTGTTGATGACTTAATTACTATATACATTCGGGAAATGTCACACTTGCCAATAATAATATAAGTTGTATAACGTCTAAAACGAAAAGTGTTCCATATGTAAAATTTTATTTTCTATTTTGATTTCCACTTAAGTAATAAACAATTTTGAGACCAAAAAATATTGCTTTTATAAATGCCACAAGAATCTCTCAAATAAAAATAAATTAAAAATATCAATAAAATAAAAAACTCAATAAATGTTTCTTACCGGCCAAGTATGCTGAAAAATAGTTATATATAAAAAAAAAGCTGTAATTATTAACCATATGATTTGACAATAAATATTAAAAATTGAAGTTCCAGGAACAGACTAGGATAGTTTCCGTCAAATATTAACACCATTGTCATAATTCTATAATTATTGCTCTACAGGGTATGTTTAACCAATTTTTATTCCAGTTACCTACCTATCTGGCTATATGCGTTTTATACCAATAATTTTACTTGATACTTTACCAATAGGCAATAATTCAATCTAATAATTACAATTAATTTTAACCTCTAGATGGTGACGTATGGGATGAACTAAACAGAGGATTGGAGCTACCTGTTATGGTAGTATTATTTTCTATAAAGACTTAAGTGATCCTATAGAATCTCTTGGCTGGTTAATGTTGAACTGATATGTAGGCACACGTTGAGTAATCAGTGTACTGTGACTTTTAAGTATTTGATATTTCACGTGGAATCACATTATCTCCCCTATGAATCGCACCAGATTTTGTACGCTATAGGTTTTCGACGTCGTTGGTTTTCACATTCGCGCTGAGGCAAGTGAAAAGAGCATTTTCGATAGGTAGTTTATCCTTGATTTTGTGTCACACTCGTTTGTCTCTAGTGTTTATGTTATTGAATAGTTTTACCGGGTCTTCGTTTGTTTTTTGGTAGTATTTATAGAAATACTGTTTTAGTATTTGTATGAACCATTATACAATATACATAATATAAAAAGTGGATTAAAAAATGTTGATTTATACTTTATGGTAATTTATGGTTGGTAAAAATTCAAAATTTCACATAAATAATACTATAGAATTACATAAAATTTACGTACACAACCACGCTAGAAAAACAAATTATTATGTTAATGTTACTACATATTATAATGTAATTTACCAAATATAACAACACAAGGTTAATTATAAATTATCACGGATTAAAAATATTGGTAGCCGGTAGGAAATCATTTTTATAATTTGTCAACTTAATACATATTGTTTTAGATTCTGAGTGGAACGATGGATGTATTGATTTTACAATGATGTGTGGTTTTTTTTTATTTTTATTTTTTTATTTTTGAGTCTGTATACACGATAAGTAGTCGAAATAATGCTTCGATTTTCAACTTCAATATCTTGTTCGATTGGAAAGTGAATATCGGTGCATTGGGGAGGTTAAAATTCAAAATTCCCAGTAATTTTCAAAAGCGCCAAGAAAAATAAAAGAAAAATTAAGGAAAAACGGGAATTTTTAAGCAAAATCGATTTTTCACATAATTGAATTTGGTTTTTGGTGTAACTTTAAAACAAATGACCGTAGATACATGAAATTTTTACTGGTTGTTTATATTTGCATTTTCTATACAAGATAATATTTTCAAAATATTGTGATTTATTTTGAACTGTTCAGGGACATTTTCATTTTCTATTTTTTTTTTAAATTTTTTTTCTAAAAATATCCATACAATTTTATTTGTTGGTTAAAAAAGCTTGAAAATTTAATAGAAGGCTCCTAGTATATTTTTTCAAAGGCAGATGAAAAATATTAGTTAAAATCCTTAGTTAAAATTTTTTTATAAGCATTTTAAGTTCAAAAATTGACAAAATATGGAAAAATCACGAAAATTAGCAAATTATTTTGAGTTAAGATTTCTTAAAAATTTTTCTTTTTAAATCTAAGATTTTAAAATGTATTACAAGATTCCTTATAAGATTAGCTACCTTTATAAAAAAATAATGTCTATAAGAAAGTCAAATTAAATTTTTATGAGCGTTTGAAATTCAAATTTTTACAACATTGGATATTCACTCGATTTCTCATGTAGCGATTGCCTTATTTTGTTGTAATTCAAAAACGAAGATAAAAACTGTAAATACATGAAAATTTCAATGAATAATTATATTAGCATTATACACCACACAATTTTGAAAATATTTTGACTCTTTGAGCTGTTTACGGAATTTTCAATTTCCAATTTTTTAGTTTTTTATTCTATAAATATCAATAAAGTTTTATCTGTTGGGCCAAAAAGTTTAATACAAGGCTCCTGATATATCGTTAAAATATCAGTGGAAAAACGATAGCACAATTTTTTTTTAATCATTTAAATATCGAATTTTGACAAAATTTATCAAATTTAAAATTAAATAATTTTTTTGTAGTTAAAAATGTATAAAATATTCAACTTTTATATCTAAGGATTGAAAATTTAAAACAAGATTCCACGTATAAATTCTGTTACCAAAAGATCTAAAAATACATAAGCTCAGTTTATTTTTATTGTAATTTTAAGTTCAAATTTGGATGAAATTACATAAAAAAAAAACCTAGAATAACTATTTTAGTTATTTTGTTGTGATTGTATAATATTATTCGTGGGTACTTGAAATTTCTAAAGTACACTATTATGTGATAGTATCAGAGTTTTTTATTGATGCATAACGCGTTATAAGTACTTAATGGATATTGTGATATGATTAATTTGGAATTTATTATAGGTACCTATTTTAGGTAATTTTTTTTATTAAGATAGATAAGTATATAATATGTCTTATACCTAGACTGACATACCGTCTCCGCTCAGAATCGTTTTTCTTATACAATGATATTATATTATCATTGAATTCAAATTTAATTCCATCCATTATCCAGTGGTCAATGACCCACTTGTAACCTAGTAGTACAGCAGATCACATTTTTTTTATTGAACTATGATAGGAAAGTCACCCTGCCGTACTGTACACTTCACACTTCGTGTGTGCATTGAGTACCAAAGTCCATATGTGATTTATGTGTGACTATTTATGTTAACTTTAATGTTGGTCTCTAGTAGAAAATTGGATCTAGTTGGTATTTTTGGGAGAAATATATTATAATTTAAGTACGTGCTTTTCAAAATATTAAGAATAAACAAAATAATATAACAAACACCCATAAATTGTATTCAAAAATAGTTAAATGTTATTCTTGTATTTAAACAGAAATATCCAGTGTGTTCACCAAATATTTATATTGTCAATTACTATTGATATGATTGTATAACATAATAAATTTATATTATCATAATATCATGACAAAACATTTTAACATTTTTTTGTTCTGTCTATATTTATAGACAAATGCAGGTAAACATGGTTCCTCAAAAGTTACTGATTTAATAAGAGATATCGAAAATAGATAGTCTTAATTTTATGTACCTAACAGTTTAAATTAAAATATTGGTTTGAACTTCATAAAAATCACAAACATTTTTAAATTATACCTAGGTCTGGTCATAAGATTTAAATGAAACATAACAATATAACATTATGAACTCAATTACATATTAAAAATAATCATACGTACTTTCTTTTACTGTAAAATAATAAAGTTTAATAAATTAATAACTATGTACATTATACTTTCCACAAATACATATATATATTATCACTATAAAAGTAAAAATTATTGATTTTTGGAAATATAAAGTCTTTTAGATTCGTATGAAATGTTATTCTAAACTTTAGTAATTAATTTATCATATAAAATATTGTACAGTAAATCATACAAATAATTTAAACTACGACTTTCTAAAAAAGTTAAAACAATATTATATGGACACGTACAAGTGTACAACTACAATAGATATTTGTGGAAAAGTAAAAGTCGTAGTAGGTAAAACAATTCTTATTAAAACAAGATTGAAAGCTGAAAGATAATATTGTTCTGGATTGATCTATACCAACTTAAAACGGAATAATGGAAATGTATTTATTTTAGAAAAAGAAAGATATTAATATAAGTTATAGTAGTTATACATTTATAAGTATTATAATCCAAAAATCAAATATACGAATCTTATAACGTACTCGCTTTATTCGTTAGTCAAGGTATGGTACCTAGTACCTATACTTACCTAATACCTCTAGTAATAGCTCCGTGTCCCTGCCCCCCTCACTTTAGAATTTCAAAAGAAAATTAATACCATTTGTTTGTGCTGGTTTGTGCTTTAAGTCCCATCGTTTGTGCTTTATCCATTCCCGAGATATACAACTTTGAAAGTTGGGGGTTGAAATGTAACCCCTGCTACTACTCTATGTAAAAAAAATATTTTATCTGAGGAATCTAATGATAACTATCCACACACTCATTTTTACCTCTATGATCTATAGTTGTTATACATTGGGTTTGAAAGAAAACTCATATAGTAATTACCCTTTTGGATTAAAAAATATTTTTTATTTTTTTAAGTTTGTACCATTTTTAGGTATAAAAAAATATTTGAGACTCTACAAATGGACTTACATCCCATCACTAAAGATGACTTGATTGTGATACAGGTGGTACCTACCCTAAATCCATTATATGCATTTTTGAAACCCTAACCCATTTTTTATTTTAAAGATATTTAATTGTCTTATCAACCAACATATACACGATTAAACCAGAAATGTGCTACTTATTTTTATTCAATAAAAAAGTAGAAAAAAATTGGAAAAAATTAACATTTTTAAAATGAAATATTGTGTATTATTTCAAATAATTTATTATTAACTATGAGTTTTTTGTTTTTTGTTTTATGACAACTAAAGTTTTGCGAATAACTTAAAATTAAGCGATTAACGACCAATTAACGACCGATACTCAATTCTAAGAAAACTAAGATTGAGCCACTTAACAGGAAGATATTATGAAAACCTAACTTTCTAGGTATTATTCAGTATAATTCAGTAGAATAATACAAAAAACAAAAAACCCATACTAAGTAATAAATTATTTGGAACAATACACGATTTCCTTTAAAAAATAGTAATTTTTGCCAACGTTTTTCTACTTTTTTAATTTAATAAAATTAATTAGCACATTAATGCTAGTTCAATTGGGTATATTTTTTGATAGGACAATTAAATAGCTTTAAAATAAAAAAAAATTACATCAAAATCTTGAAAAGTTTTGAAGATATAATATAAACAAATGCATGATAAACATGGTTTTGATAAAAAACAAAGTTAATTGCCCGTAACTTAAAAAATAAAAAGTTTGACCCAATTTTTAAAGGGTATTTCTCCATAATTTTTGGTATACTTACGTATGACATCCGCTGGTCAGTGGTCACTTCAACCCCGGAACACATTGAACATTTTTTTTTTTAAAGTTGCTTTTTTTATTAGAATTTTTTTAGTATCAGGTTCAGTATTTTTCATTCAAATATTTAATATTCAATAATCTTCATCTCAGATAAGTTTCAAAATATGAGGAACCCTTATAATAATTTAACCCACCTACTATACTAAAAAAATGTGTGATTATTATATTTTTTATACCACTTATAACAGGAAGGAAATTTTTAGTAGCCAGCCCACCGACAAAATAATGTTTGGTGTTTTAACTAAACCCTTCCACCCTCGTTCGACTACAAAAATGGGTTTGGGTTTCTAAAATACATATAATGGATTTAGAGTACACCTATTATATCACAATTACATCTTTAGTGCTGGGATTTAAGTCCATTGGTTGAGTCTCAAATATTTTTTTATACCCTAAATATGGTACAAATTTAAAAAAATAAAAAATATTTTTTAATCCACAAGGGCAATTTTTATGAGTTTTCTTTCAAACTAGATGTATTACAACTATAGATCATAGAGGTAAAAATGATTGTGTAGACATTTTATCATTAGATTCTTCAGATAAAATAATTTTTTTTACAAAGGTTAGTAGCATTGACTACATTTCAACCACCAACTTTTAAAGTTGTATATCTCGGGAATGGATAAAGCACAATCGACGGGATTAAAAGCACAAACCTGCACAAACGAATGAAGTTAATTTAGTTTTAAAATTCCAAAGTGGGGAAGCCGGGGACATGGAGCTTCTAGTAGTTTGGAAATTATAGTTATTTTTATGATGGTATGTTAATCGGTAAAAAACCAATTGATAAAGTAGTAAATGGTACCATAAAAGTAACTGAAACATTTTCGAAATACATATCATCATAATTTCTTGTTTCAAGTTCAAATTTATATAAACTTCTCTAAAATCAATAATCATAAACATTTTTCAATTATATTAGGTACAGGTCTACAACAGGTCTAGTCAAAATCTAAACATATAAAATAACACGTACCTTCTTCAGCTGTAAATAATAATATTTAACGGATTAAAATAGACTAAAATAAATTATAGGCATTTTATATATCGTGATAAATGTAAAAATTTAGACGATTTTGGAAAAAGTCATTAATTTTGTTATTTTTGATTTGTCATCTGATCATTCCATGGGAAGGAAAAGTAAAAATATGGTAATAAATATAAATTTTACTTACCAATCAACTCTGAAAAAAAAATTATACCAAAGTTATTAATAATGCAATATTAGATACATTAATTTAATACATGAACTTTATAGTTGTATTCATGTGATTAACACCTTTGGTTTTCTCCATCGCTAATAACATTTATGAATTCTGATGTGTAAATATTAAAAATATTAACTTCCTATGTGCATGATATTTAAATATACCATTATTATTTTGTGTGATGCACATTCAAAGGTTATTTCATTTTTGGTTTTAGGAATCCGCACCTTATATTCTATCATCAAAATCAATTTTTATCTACAAATAGACATTGAAGCTATAATTGACGAAATAGTTAATAATATAATAATATAATATTGAAATTCCACACAGGATAAAATAATAGATTTTAATAAAAAAAAAAAGGTTTTTAAAAATATTTATACTTACTAATTTTATCTATAAACACGCATAATAATAATTAAAAGGTTATTAATTATAACTGGGTAGGTATGTAAAATTTAAATCAACATTTTCAATAGAGGGACTTTTAATTTCAATTTCAATAATTAATAGCATTTTTTCAAATATGATTGTAAAAAAAAATTGCAAATCATTAGCGTAATTATACGTAAGTAATAGACGTACAATCTGCATTATTTGCCTGTATAGGTTATTTGGCTTATGTGGCTTGAAAAAAAAAACATAAATTAAAAATAAGGACCTACGATTTGATTGTAACAATTGGAAATTAAATAGGTAGGTACCTAGTAAAATAATGACAAAATCACATAAGTAGAACTCGGGTTTGATAGTTTTCATTTAAAAAAGTATTCTGTGTTCGTATAATTTAAATGACAATTTATAATTTAGAAAATAACAGTTATTGATAAAATATATTATACTTACTAATTTCATCTACAAAAATGTATAATAATAATTAAAAGGTTATTATAATTATAACTATGTTAAAGTTAAATCAACATTTTCAATAGAGGGACTTTTAATTTCAATTTCAACAATTTCTAGCTGTTTTTCTAATATTATAGTAAAAAAAATTTCGAATCATTAACATAAGTTAAACGTAAAATTGTCAATCTGGATTGTTATTATGTATGGGGTATTGATCTTCTGTGGGTTGAAAAAAAAGCATACTTGAAATAATTTAAAAATAAGGGGCACGATTTTATTGTTACAATTGGAAATTAAATTTTAAAAAGGCAGGTAAGTGGATGTCGCTCAGCTGTACAGTAGGTTACAAGTTGGTCATTGTTTAATGGATTGTATTAAACCTGAATTCAATGATATAATATCATTGTATAAGAAAAACGATTCTGAACGGAGACGGTTTGTCAGTCTGTATATTTTATATTGTCATTAATTATTATAACATGTAAGTTGTTTTAATAATTTTATTTTATTTT
>WHPZ01585620.1:0-31458 GCA_016617965.1 Macrosiphum rosae
GTACGTAAAGAAAATTTGTTAATCCTCAAGATGAGTCTTGGGGAATTTATCGGATAAATATATAAGTAGCCATATAGGATCAAAAACTTACAATTTTAAAGATTCATTAAAATATATTATAGTATCAAGTAGACACTCAAGTGTTTTGTTCTGTTATCAATGTATCATTAATCGTTGTGCAGGGTTTCTATAAATTATTATATAGACTACTATTATATCTACTATTGGGATTTCCACACAATCCAAAATATTATATGTAATGTGATTTTATTCAGTCAAGTGAATCAGAACAATAAAATAGCTGACAAAAATATAATAAATACCAACAACGAAAATATTAGACAACGATGACGTATAATAAAATATTTCAATGTTCGTGTGTGTGAGTAGGCGATCCACAGCTAAGTCTATCGCACTCGTGGTTCTAACATTTGGTACCTAACCTACATAGGTAATCATATACCCGAGGATGTGCAGTTTGAAGCCAATATTTTAAATATGGAATTTTAAATAGGGGCTCATACAGGGATTGGTTGGCTCACGAAAAATGAATATTTTTCGTTTGTAAATAGTGTTCTCTTTGGTTACTTTAAATAAAATAGTTATGATAATTGTATATTTGTTTAGAACTGTAATTTATTTTTGGTTAAAACTACCTACCTATAATCCAAATGACTGTGCAGAAAATATGTGTAGTTTACATTTAATGGAGCTTAAGACTGGGTAAATCCACTGGCATTATTTAATTTGTCACGGACAACGCCATTGCAGGGTCAGCTATAACAATATTAATTACCCACTATAGATACCTACACAAAATCAAAGGCCTATATAATAACGGACAACCCTTATGCAAATCCATAGATTTTGACTGATTTACATAACATTTTCATGAATAGATTCAACAAGATCTGTAGTAGGTATGTTAGGATACTTTTTATTATTTAATATATTTTAATTTTCAACACAAATTTGATTTTTATAATATATTGTTGCCGTTGGTTACAGAAAATAAAACAGATTGGATACAATAATATTAGACTTGTATTTTATTTTTGGTCAAAACAACCCAAATATATCTGTGTTAAAAATCTGTGCAATAGTTTAAGAAGGGTTAAATTCACGAAAATTTAATTAGTCATCATGGGTAACGCGCTATGCAGGATCAGCTAGTTAATAATAAGTATAATTATTATTCTATGATTTATAAATTAATGTTCATTTTAATACAATATTCCGTGTTATAATATATTCAAACCAATCATATGGATTATACTATACCTACACATATTATTATTATTATTATTATACTGTGTCGTTGTAACTGCATAGTGCATAGTTACAATCACACATTTGCCTCCCAACAAATCGTTTCTCGCTGTTCAATTGGCATGCAGACTGCAGTATTATAATATCATGGCAGTATGGAATAATTTTATATAGATAGGTACTCGCCTTATCATTTCGATATATTAGGCTCTTTTAGATCTTATCAAGGTATACTGTAAAACGTAAAATTTAATAATAATACTAATAATATTATTATAATATGCAAGGCTGGGCATTAACCAGTTAAAAAGTTAAAGTTAAGTTAAAAAGTTAATTTTGTTTTAACTGTTGACTAGTTACTTTTAGATTTTCATTAACTTAATTGTTAACTTTCTAAATTTCTTTTTTAACTAACGTAAAATTAACGAATTTATTTTTCATTTTAAGAATAAGTAAATTAACTTTGTTTTTAATTTTATCACATTTAACTATTTCAGTCTATTTCGTTTTCATGACAAAAATATTTAATTGTTTATTTTACTCTAATTTAACTTATATGGAATTACTATATAAGGTATAAAACACTATAGTCTATAATTTAGTTTTGGGATGGAAAAAAATTAAATACGCTATAGCTTTGTAAAAAGCAAATTAACAATTTTTTTTTTACTTAATAAGAAGTTAATAAAAAGTGTGCATTAACTTTTAACTTAACTGAGTTCAACTTATAATTAAATTAACTTTTAACTTTTTGTTATTGGTGCATATTAACTTAACTTAACTGAGTTAAAAAAATCATTAACTTGCCCAGCCTCGATAATATGTATAATGTATCGGCGACGAGTTTTATCGTGCACTCGTATTATAATGATAATTATTACTTATATCTATATTACCAGCTATTGTGTTATACATTATATTCGATGTGTGGTGCAGCTACACCGATTTTGTATATATAGTTATTATCATAATGTGGTTTGTCACTCCGCTTAGTATTACGCTGACGGTGGGTGCAAATGGACACGCATATATTATTATATTATCATTATTGTTGCTGTACACACACGCGCCATCACACGATAGATGTACATAATATTGTATTATTATTATTATTATTATAGGCACCTACGACGCACGTCTGACCGTGTCCGTACGCATATTTGCTATGATTAATCGATTTTGCGACGAGGTAAAAAATTAAAAATTAGAAAAAAAAATCTATCCATTCGAGGCCAAAGTGGAAGTGGGATGGTGAGGCGGGTGAGGAGGATGACACAGCTCGTTCGCCGTGTAATATAATATATTATACATTGGTGACGGGCGCCACAGTACGTCCGAGTGGACACGTCGCGTTACGAAATTGTTGGCTAGGTAAACACACATACATATTACATAATAATATTAGAGACGAGCCAGAACCGCAGCTTCCCACCTGTACGACAAACTAGTTTTTGAAAAAATGTTTGTTATAATGCTGAAATTAATAGTTTAAATACAGTCCCCAGAAACAAAAAAATAATAATAATAATAATAAATACATAACGTAGACACGGGTTTTGTTGTTGTTTTAGAGTGATGAGCTTATTTCGTATTAAAACGTCATCTTAAACAAATCAATTTTTTTTCCGTGGCTCTTCGGAGTATTATATAATAATATTATGATAAGTGAAACAAACATATTATTGATATTCATAATTGGTAGAGTGAATTATTTTTTTAATTACTTGCCTATAATACCTATTATTCGCCAATGTATATATTACTGTGAATGTCCGCAATTGGTGAGTGCTGACAATCACCTAGTGAATGTCTACATACACCTTCTAAATTGGTGAATGTTGAAAAATTAAAATAATATAAACATATACTAGTGGATGTTGACACTTACATTAGGATTTTGGTCAATGTTGACGTACCCAACACGGTTTTGGTTAATGTTGACATAGGTTACGTATTCGCACATACCTAATATTATAGTATAGTACCTACTATAGTCTATAGACAATTATATAAAATAGAAACGATACGTTGAGTTATAAATATGAATAATTAGTTTTATTAAGTATAATAATAATTATTAAACAATATTATACATATGTATTATTCATTTAAATTATGATTATCTTGCAATACAAAAATTATTATTTCAAAAAAGGCTACTTATTGCGGCATGACAAACTGTCATGACATTTTGAATTACATTAAATGCCAATATTTCTACAGCCACACTTTTTTGTGGTGCACTTTGTTTTGCAATTACATCGTGTAAACCCTTGCCCACTGGTTGATAAATATGATGCAGAAGCTTGCCTTAAAGAAATTTGTTAATCCATCCTTATATCAGTGATTGATATTAAATTTTCTTTATATACTGAAAATTGGTTTCTGGTGTAAAATGTATTTATAACACCATTTTTGGTAGCTAATTTTTAAAAATCATTATCTACTATACCTATCTAATATTATAGCTAAAATATTTTGGGGATCCATTTCTCTACGATCAACATCTGGAACTCGAATACGGACAGTTTCCCCTACATTAGCAGGATTAAACTTTTGTTTTGAAGTTCTCAACATTTTTATGGCTTGTACTTGGAGACTTGTGATTGCTACTTCTCTATTCAAAATTATTTTTTCTTTTCTTCTGTCAATTGGTTTGTCTATAAACTAATTTAATTGAGTAAATTAAGTTTCACTCATTAATTTATTTATTAATAGTTCATACGTACTTGATATTTTTTTTCCTGCCATTCGTCATCACTCGACTTTTCACTTTCTCGATTAACTTTTTCAGAATCTATTAATCATTTTCAAATATTTCAATGTGTGTTTGTTGAATAATATCAAATATATCTTCATTTTTTACAAAATATATTATATTTGTTTCTCCTGGTTTTAAAGGAACTATAAGTTTAGTACTCCCCATTATATTCAAACCCTCATACCGCTTTAATCGTCGATAGTCATGACGTTGTTTTTTAGATTTATCTTTCGAAATGTTCACTTCACTAATTAAAAGTTTACCTATATTTTTCAGCCGATAGAAAAAAAGAATTATCATATCTTTTTTTAGATACTACATTATTAAATGTATTATAAAATACTTCACGTATGGTTTCTATTTAAAAAAAATGTGTTGGTTATTGTGCAAATCAATCGTAAAATATACTTGTAGCTACGTTGAATGACTGTATCATACTAAATGTTAACGAGGCAGCATAGCATGGCGGTTATCCAAATATAATCGCAGCGTAAGGCAATAAAACATTTTATCGAAATGATCAACTTGTACAATACGTTGTATATTAGCCATTAGGTAATAGGTAGGTACTAGAATATTAGATAGTATGATTAGATATCAGATTAAATAATATCGGCATTACCAACATTCACCAATATCGTTATTTATATGTTGACATTCATTAGTAAATGTTTAAAAACAGAACATTTTTAATCAAAATGCCAACATTCTCCAATGACTTTGGTGTATGACGACATTAACCAGTAACATATATACAATATAAAAATTTTTAGAGCAGAAAAATATGGGTCAACATATAAATAATTAATAATTACCAAGTACCAGGGACCTGGTACCTATATACATTGTAACTCCGATCACGGTCAAGTCAAATGATTAGATAATATATTATTATAATGATTTGTAACGGGCACGTAGAACCTCAGAATTGTACAATTTCAGAGTCGTGTTTGAACTCTTTTAAATACTTTTTTTTAGATTCTGGACAATTTAATATACATGCCAGTGACTCGATATTGGTCAGCCCGAATGCTGTGCAATGACGATGCGCTTTCTTAGTTTTTTTCCTAAGTTGGTAATTTTCCCGTCGTCGTGGTTTTTTCTAGAAGTTTCAACCATATCCGTTATCGTGTGGATATATTATTGAAGTTATTGTTATAGGAAGTCTATAAAGTGGTAATTTTTCGATTTTCTCCCAGCGTTATGCTATAATTAAAACGTACCTAGAATTATAATGTATACTTAAGGTTTCTTTTTTTTTGTAAATAATTAAGACTAAGACTCTAAAATTGCATTAAACAAAAAAAAAAAAACCAAGCACAAAATCCAAAATGAGCACCAAAAAATCAAAATAACATTTAGTACATTTTATTTAACCCTACATGAATCATATTTATTGCTGATAAAGCTTCGTTTTTATTAACTGGTAGAAAAAATCCAGACTCTAAATTTTAAGCAACCGACGAATCGTGAAACAAATCGAAAACCGAGAAATAATTACTATAGGCTACAGAATACACGTTTATCGAAGTAACAAATTCTCCTCCTTTATAGTTTTTAAATGATTAAAAGGATATTTTTTGCTTTCAGGTTTATATTTTTCTACATTTTAAAAAATTATACTTTTTAGACGCGCTTAAAAAAGTATGTTATAACATATTATTCATCCAAACAAATTCTGAAAAATCTTCATTAAAATAATATAAACTGGAGAAGTCACTCTACTGTATTGTAGATTTCAAGTGTTGGTACCTTGGGTAAGTTACTACAATGAGCGTGTTAATGGCGAATTCAATGGTAAATCGTTGCATACAAAAAACGATTTTGTGCAGAGATTTTGAAGAATAATCGATCATTTATTTATATTACTTTAGGTAGTTTATTTTTCATTTAATAATAATAGGGAAGGCTTAACTATTTTTTTACCAAAGAAACATAGAAAATATAGTATTACTATTAGATTATTAAAGTTAATACTGACGTCAATATCCAACAATTATCCTAAATAATTTTGAAATTGCATTATTATTATTATTAACGTATGATATAAAAAATAATAAGAAAGGTATTGGACTAAAGTTTTAAGTCCAACAATCAATATTTTTTTAGTAACAAAAAAATGACTAAAATAGTAAAATCGTTATTTTTAGTTTAAAATACATTCAATTTCGTAAAAATATCTACTTCAAATGTCTATAAAAAAAAATGGGAATAGGTATTTTCAATATTTTAAATCGCTGAAATAATAATTTCTGAGGAAAATTGAATTACATATCATGCTTTTGTTATTACAATTGAGAAATGTATACATTTAAACTACAAAATAATTTTAAAATAGTCATTCATTTGTTGAATTTTGTTCTTTTGGTATTTTTAATTGTAGTTAGAACAACATTTGATAAACATTGAATTCAATTGTCAAGGTTTTTGATTTCCAAACAAATATTTTATCAAACATGAGTCGAAAAAACAGTCAAAGGCTTTCAAATGTCTTTAAATAGCACAAAAAAAAAACCAAATTATTTTTTGAAACCATGAAATGTCCAAAAGAAACGAATATAAATATTTGGTGAATATTTAAAGTCTCTACAGTTTTCATTTTTTTATAACAACAAAAAAAACAAAATCGGCTTTGTAAAAAACTGGTGTTATCAACATTTTCATTTTTTTTTCGACTTTTGACTACCAAAATACAAACTAGATCCCATTGTCTACCTGAAAGCAGCCTTAAAATGTGATAATTTATTTATTTTTACTGTTCGTAAATGTGGCGTTTACTAAAATAAACACACATATCATATTTTTAAAACCAATACGTTTATCGATCTGCTCATAATATAAAAACATAAAAGTAAACAAAAGTGGTTTTCTAAGAATCAATTGATATTTCAATACGTTTAAAAACATAAATATATCAAAATGAGTATACTTTTTTACAAAAAAGTTTTGCTATAGGTTCTAAAAGAACCTCGTTGTTTTTATTGTTTTATTTATGTAGGTACATAACAATCTGAGTCCTACAAATTAGCATTTATATGTATTATAATACATAATAAAATAAACAATACAAAATAAAACTCTGATAGACGATTGTCTTTTATTTGAATTAGTTGAAAATAAAAATATATTGAACCTCTGTGTCGACATTTGTAAGATGCACATTGCACGTGGTGCACTTCAAATTTGTATTAGTAAAGGTATATTAATTGTTTAGGAAGGCGGTAAAGACAAAAGAATGTTTGTCTATTAGTGATCCAAAATTTGATCGGTGCCAATGTCGCAGGTTGATTGACATTCTACCTGACAGGCGTTTGGGATGAATAAAAGGTTTGTTGGATTTTTACAGTCAGTTAACTGGACAAAATCAAAATATGAATGACAGCTATATCATTGTGTTGGAGTACAATGCATTTTATGAATAATGGGAGCAAAGCGAAGAAACCGGCGATGAACTCTTTCAAGCATCGAGAACTCCTTAAGTACCTACCTACCGTCAAAAGTTTAAAAATAACAGATCTATATTGAAAACGGGGAAAGTTTGGAAATCATTGCATACGAAAAATGATTCCGAGCGAAAACGGCCTATATATATACTCTTAGTAAGTACCCATATTTTAGGGTATAAATATGTATATTTTTAATATTTTTACTAAGGACACTAAACATGTATTTGTTGTCTCCGTCTTTTCGTTCACTGGTTTCAATTGTGAGCTGTTGGTTTTGATATTAGAGTGAATTGACCTGTTTCAAACTTATAGGTAAGAACATTACTGTCTGTACTTAAGCGTGGGAGATTTTTTCAATATTTTAATTTTTAAGCCAGGTTGCTGATATAACTCTCGTCTTAAAGTAATTTATTTTAATAATAGTTGAATTAGTTAGTCGAAAACATTTATTATTATAATAGTACTAGCGAATCCCGAGCTGATCTTGCCAGTAAAAAATTACAACTTTAAAAAAAATGTGATTGTTCAACTCCTTTTGGGTGCACACTCAGCCTCCCTGGTACGCAATCCGGCTATGACGGATCACAGACAATGTTCAATGGCATATAAAGACATCAAGTAGGCGATGTTCGAATATTTAATGTGATGCATGATTTCACCTGCTCTGCTCGATTAACCAATGCCAACCAAATAGTTAATACTAATTTCAACTAACTATTTCTCCTATAATAAATAGCAACCATTTAAAACAAAAATGTCCACCATAAATCTCAAAACCCTACTTAAATCGTGATTAAAAAATTGAGAGGGGAGGTAGGAGAGTGAAAAATACTTTACAAACTATTTGCATAGGTACCTACCAAATAAACAAAAAAAAATTTCATTTAAATCGGTCTAGTCGTTTTGGAGGAGTGCGAACACAAACACCGTGACACTAGATTGTTATATATATATATATTATTTATATTAACTTTTGAGCCAATATACTGACTTATCGTATAATGGTATAAATAGATCAGTGATATGAATAGGCAAGAGCGGAAAACAGGGACTGGAATCTTTTGAATTTATCGATATCGGTTCTCCAAAAATTAAATAACTGTTCCGGTTCGGTTCTGGTTCTTTGATGAAAAAAAAATAAAGGTACCGGTTCCCAATAATTTCGGTCCCTGTTCCAGATAATTTTCGGTTAAAAGTATAGTATTTTTAAATACCTATCCGGAATGTGGGTTTAATTAATAATATGAAAAATATGAGAAAAATCGTAATACATTTTTTCATTGCTTAGTGTATTGCTTGTAAAAAGGTAAAATTATTTTATAAATGTATAGACAGATCAAAAATATCTTAAATATATTATCACTTACCAATTCCGTTAATGTTTATGTATAGTACATATTATTTTTATGTCAAAAATAGTCATTTCCAACACCATTTTTGTTGAACAAATTCGTTGATTAACTATAGTCAATGTATCTTACAATATTTAGTTAGGAATTCTATAAACTCTTTCATTATCTATAATTTAAGATTGGCTAATAATCAGTATATATTATTATTAATTATATTTTTTATACATTATATTATTATGATGGTATTATAATATAATAGCTGATTCCGTGCACTTTGTTCAATTCGTAATTTAATACCCAACTTAATGATGTTCAAAACTTTTCGTGAACAATTCTCATGGATATAATCCATCTCAATACCCATTAAAGATTTACAGTCATATAAAATGCAGACCTAAAATTATATTCAATCATAATAAGTAATAACAATTTATTCATAGCATTTTTAGCTTGGTAAAATAATTTTTAAGTCGGTACCTAATAACTAATTTATAATTTCTTCTTCATAGTATAAATAAAATAAAATTATAAAAATGTTTAATGATTTTTTCAACAACAAAATGACTATCCAACAACGTTCGAACTAGTGTTAGGAATATCATTTTTACTACCTAAGTTATATGGTTTTGACCAAATATAAAATACCGGTCTGAAATTATATTCAATCATAATAACTATTTTATTTTTTGTAACCAATAAAGTAACCTTAAAATAAACAAAAATTATTATAACAATTATTTATTATTATCATTTCTATAAAAATTCTTAAATGTTCAATAAAAAATAGATTTTTGGATAATGTTTCTTTCTGATGGTAAAAAAAAATTTTAAATACCTAATTTGTTTTAGAGATAACCCCGAACAAATAATTTTTTTTCTTTATATATGAGTATAGGTAGATAATAATATAATAAATAATATATTAAAATTTAATTGTATAATACTATATCATAAAAAACGAAACTATGATAGTAATAATAATATAGTATAACAACACATAATATGTATTTTTACAGATCGATATTAGGATAAAACATACTGGGTCAACTTATATTCCTCAAATATAAGTTTGTTTGCTGTTGATAATAAAGACTTGTATTATATCAAAAACAGTGATCATTGTATTTCGTGTGTTACTTGTTTACCATTGCTTATTATATTTGGATATGTTATGAACAAACATTGCCTAAAAAAGACGCGATTATGATGAGTTGGAATGACAAGGAGAGTGTGGATGTGGCAGAGTATATTGATTCGATACAAAGTCCTTAAATTCATATCCACAGTCTCATTGACATCGTAGATATTTTAAATCTATATTTGCTGATTAGTATTAGCAGGCCTACTACAATTAGTATGGTGTTCATGATAATTATTTAATAATTAATAATAATCATCGTTGAACCGCCATTTTAAATTTAATTTTGTATTTGAATTTCAAAATACGTTTTATCAAAATGTGCACAATCAATGGTTTTAAATTTTTATAAAAATATTCGTTTAATGAGAACATAATTTTTTCAACCAAGAGCATTTGTAAAAAATATTTATTTCTACTAAATTTATCTAACTTTGAACTTTATTATTTGATTATCGTTTGTAATATAATCTCATAAAATGTCGTATACAATCGGAAATTTGACAGACTTTGTTTAGTCACACACCTGCATATTATAGGTATTCAAAACGTTCACTTGTTCACTAGGATCAACAACTATCGTTTTCTATGACAGTAAACATTTGTTTTGTTTAAACATACATTCATACTCCGAAAAATCCTTATACAATTGAATAAACCATAAATGATAGTTATTTAATATGAACGTCATGTGCAATTACCATATTATTTAAAATCAATAATATATTTAATACACTCAATAGGGTTAATTATATTGGTTTTAGACATGTGAATTGCGAATACGTAACCAATTAAATGATCAGCAAAAATTATGTAAAATTTCAAGGATATAAATGCATTTGGTTTCGTTAAGCAAATAATAAAAAAAAAAAAAAAAAATATTGCATCCCTAGAAGGATCGATGGACGACAGCGTGGTGTAATGAAAAAAAAACACATAAAATTGTTCAGTATATATATTTTCTTGTTTAAAAGTTTTCTCTAGTTCATTCGAAATAATCATAAAAAAAAAATCCGGAAAGTAGGTAACCCCTCTGATGTACAGTAGGTCACATTATAATGGGTGTGTTACATTTGAACTCCGAGATAAATAATTGCATTACCTAAGAAAACGATTTCGAGCTGAGATATTTTATTCCACAGTTATTATTGTAATATATTTTACTATTAGTAATGTTGTAAGTTGAATTAATATTTGCCGAAAATATCGAGCTTAAAATACCTATTATTAATAAAATTTTATTACTAGTATAATATATATTTTATATCATATTATAATATTTTTGTACAATAATTAACTTTTAAATAAATGTTGTTTGAACGTAAAACGGATAGCTAGGTACACGATATAAATATTTAATATCTTAAAATAAATCCAAATATTTTCAAAACTTTATTGAGTATAATAACTAAAGACGTAACAAAGGAATTTTTCAAATTTCTATGGACAATACGTATTCTTGAATTACAACATAATAACTAAAATCGTTTGATGAGAAATCGTTAATTTTAGCTTGATATATAATTTCGTCAAAAATGAGAACTTCATGCGCCCATTAAAAATAGTTGTAGAAATATGTTCAACTTATTATAATAAAAACTTTATGAAACCTTGCATTACATTATCAAATCTTAGGTACGAATATTAAAATGTTATTCATTTTTAACAACAAAATAATATGCGAATTTGATTGATTTTGATGAATTTACTAAATATAATAATATTTTATACCCTCAAAAAGTATAAGTATTTGAGCTATACGCTCAGTGTTTATTTTTAATTTCAGTATTATAAACTTATAAAGAACATTGTATTCATTTTTCATGTTTTTTTACCAAATATATTATAATGGTTGGCATTTATAAAAAAATTAAAATGTTGAAGCCTCGATAACAGAACCGTTGTATTACGTCATGCTTAAATTATTTTAACTAAATATTGTAAAATTGAATATATATCATAAAATTGTTTTAATGGAATCTCAGTCGGTGCTAGTGCGTCGTGAAGGTGCTCGGGTATGTCGAATTTTTGTCGGGTTTCTCGCGTGTCTACATTCTGTGATAATATTGTGTTTGATCTTTGATTGAAGTTGAATAGCCGCATATTTGGCATGTTCTTGGTGGCTCTTTTTTCATAAGATGGGCAAGTGTGTATGACCTATTCTAAGGCAATTTCATTCAACTCCGTCTCTTTATTTGAGAGACATTGGATTATTCCATTTTTCTATTGTTCTTTTTGTTTCATTTGATTTAGTGTTCATTTTTAACCAACCATTTTGCCGTTTATTTTTGAATCGATTGAAAATATTTTTTTTTAATCTTTGGTGATTTTATATATCTTCAGAGGTGTCGTCGATGTGGATTGTTTGAATTTTACTTGGCAAGTACCTACGCATGTTCTTCCGGTACCAATTTTTCCATTTAGCTATTTTGATTAGCTTAACTTAAAAAGTGTCAAAATATTTTGATAAATATGACATGAATAGAAAATACTTTTATAAATATTTAGTAAATATTTCAAGTGATCATCCCTTTTTGAATTAATGTAAAAATCCGGGTTTTTGCCAGTCTCAATTCTTAAGAAAAGTACTGAGAATTTTTTTTATCTAAATTTTGATATAAACTAGATTCACTATGCTATCAGAAAATAATATATTGATGTTGAAGATGAGGCAGTTTTCCTGTCTCTAGGAAATACTAGTAAAATATTTTATGATTAAGTTAACTTTCTATGGTTAATGGTTATTGTAGTTTATAAATTTCAATAAAATATCAAAATTAATTATATTACAATTTTGACTACTTAAATACTACAGTGATCCCATAATTTGTTATATATATATATATTATAATTTATTATTTAAGATATTCAATGAACTTTGTAATTTTTTACTCGTATCGACAATGAATATCAGCGGTGGATTTTGATGTTGCAAAAATGTCATATTATCATCGTGAGTAGATATTTTTATATCAACACCCACATTGCCACATTTATTAAACATTTTGGTAACTTTCAACTTTGATATAATTATAGACTATAAAGTTCATTATTTGTTTGATCTTTGACATATTATTTCTGCAGCAGTAGCAGTGTAATTATTATTTATGAACCGTTTCTTTACATTCTGAGTGGATCAAAGAAGCAGTATATGGATTTACATTGAAGTATTTTTTCCACGTAAATAATAAAACGGTTTATAAATGTAGAACAATGATCAAATAAATTGTACATTAGTATAAAATGTTATCTTTAATATGTCTAAACTTTTTGTGTCACCTACTTATTATTTTTTGACAAAAGATAATTTTATTAGTTTGTGAGTACTTTTGAATTTTATGAGAATAGTGTTAAAGTACTTTTTTTGTTAAGTTTATATTATTGTACCTATATATATATATGACGTATAGATAAATAAATAGATTATTGGAATTCAATAAACATTTTTCTTGATATCATGTGGAAAATCTTCTTGCATAAAAATAAATTATGACTGTCCCATTAAATATTTTTATAAATCAAAAATACAAACACAAAAAGTTAAAAATATATTATATTATGTAGGATAATAGGAATGATTTTATCGTTAAAAATATATCTGCTTAGAACGTTGTAAAATAAATAAAAATTCAAATTCTTAATTCTTCTCATCAACTTAACATTATGTCAGCATATAAAAACATTTCGATGAATATAATTTTGTATTATTTTATAAAATATGTTAATAAGTAAGGTTTCATGAAGTTTCTTAAAATGTAAAATAGCATCATATTTGTTGTATCTCTGCATATTTCACATATTTCGTTGAATGCATATATGTTATACCTACTTAAATAACTCCTGCATACACTTGCGCACGTTTGTTGTGAAGTATAAAGCGAGTATTGTAGATAGGTAGGTACTATAATACGCCGCTACACATATGGTAGCACCTACAAGTTTTTTATTCGTCTTTTAATTTATTATTATTATATAATAATATGTTGGTATGCGTATATTTTAGTAAAAAGTATATGCTATATACACACATACGTGCGCCTATAGAGTATCAACAAAATTTAGTGTTTTGCTATAATGTATGTCAGCAGTGCATGAGTGGAATCGAGGGGGGAAAAAAAAGGAAAAAATTTAATGAAAAAGTAAAAGTAATAGTATAATTGAAAATAAAAAAATTTAAATATATATACCACTTTGCAGTTCACATACACTCATATACCTACATCCCGTGTGCACGGTTACTGGTTATGATGATTATGGTATCAATTTATCATATTGTTTTATCATTGAATTTCTCAAAAAAAGCGTTTTAAGCTACCTTAAAAATGATTTTTGCTTTTACATGTTATTTTATTCTTATATTATATACCTACGTAGTATTATATTGTGTGCATATATTTTGTTTACGCTTGTAGCTCGTTCATATACAATAAGCAATTTAAATGAGGTGATATTGTAATAATTTAATTATTGTTAAACTAGTTTGTTTGAAAAATATTATTTTGCCAACGGCCACGGAGATCTAGTAAATATCTACTAATTGTTTAAAAATCCAAAACAACATTTGTATAGTATTTAATTATCATAAAATGATATCGAATATATAGCACCTACTCCATTAAGTTTATCTACATACAACGGTAAACATGTCGCAACTTAACTTGAGCATACATTAATGATATGTCGGCACGTAATGATTTGAGTAGGTAATTAATTTTAAGAAACATAGATAATTATTTTTTACTATCTATTGCACAGTATTATATTAATTATATTTCAAACATAACCTACAAATACATTTTTAATAATGGAGGGGCTAAAATAAAATATATAATCGAATTTGTTGAATTTTGCCTTATGACTATTAGAACTCAACAGACCACCTGTCGAGCTGGAACATATTATATGGTCCGCAGATCCAGTCTCAAATATTATGCGTTACAGTATAGGTACCTGCAAACAGCTTTAACAATTTGAGTAGGTATATTGCACATAATTGCTATAAAACCATTCTCTGGTTTAATATAGCACATGGTCATACTACGACTTAGGTGCTGACTCAAAGGTAGGTAGGTTAAGATAATGGACCGGGATGATAGTTCTCCGTGAATGAGGTAGACGAAATGCATAAAAAAAATGCATAAATTATCGTTTACGTGTTATGGGTATTTTAGATATTTTAGGTATTTATCATTTTTTTAATATTCACCTGCACATTGCTTTCTGAATGCTAATACATTAAGGTTGGTACATATTCGCTCGCATTATAACTACACGACCTAAGGAGGTAACTTTATTGGACGATAAGAGTAGGTAACCTATAGATAGTTGTTTTGCTTTTTTTGCATTAATTCACATATATTACTATTTCAATCGTGTTATATCAGCTAAATTTGCGTTTTTCTCATTTTATTTTAAGTACCTATATTATGTATAAAGCGTTTGGCCCATTCATCGAAACTTGACTACCATTAAGTCCTAAGAGAACAGCCAGCGTTCAGAATTTAATTCGTCCACGTTCACGTCCAATGCGTAAAAAACGTAGTCGTTCACGTTCGAGTACACTTTTTTTTCTATTAAAGAACACGTTCATCATCTTTGGTATTATCTTTAAATAAAACTCGGAATAAGGTATAAATACATTTTAAAAGAGTTGATTTGTATGTTTGTTACAATTAAGTTACAAAATTAATTAGATACTTTATAATATTATAATAAAAATAAATGCCTTAATCTAAATCCAGTATAGTCACCGGCATTGGGGTAATATAAAATTTATCATAAACAAAGCTAAATTAAAATATTATACAAATTAAGGTAGAAGTATACAAAATGTATGTGAACAATTTGTGATAGGTTACGATTACGATTTACTGTAGGCATGTCATAACACATTACGAGACGACTCACGTATTATGGCAAGGTAATTAGCAATTAAATTACTTAAATTGACATTATATTAATATAACTTATTTACATCACAAACACATACATACACAATAAAGACTATTGCTGATGTTAAGTCTTATTAACTTCGTATATTATGTAGGTATATGTATGAAATGTATAACAACTGAGTTCATAGATTATAATATTATTATTATTAGTAGTAGTAGTACATATTATAATTAAATCTATATTATATGAACCGGTGTCGAGTTCAATAATTAGTGCGATCCACATACAAACTAAGTTTAACCTATATTTAACCTAGTTTATCTTAGTCCATGGTTTCACAACAACTACGACTAGATACTGACGCGTCGGATGGAGGTTTATTCTCAGATAAAGGGTCCGCATTTTAGTTTAGAGAATAAAAAGCATGAGTTTTTTCAAACGACCAGCTGTTGTGTAACATTGTATCTGCCATAAAAATGTGTAAAAATAATATTACTGAAATAGAAAAACACGTAACTATCTACTTAACTGTTTAATAATTTTCCCATAAATTTTTGGAAAACTTGACAAAAACAGCCACCATTGGAGTTATAGTATCGAGTAACAGTTATTGTGAAACGAGCTATATTAATAATTATTACAATATTATTATCAATCTGCGTCGACCGCATTAAGTTGTCTGTAGTTTTTTGAAACGTATATTTAAAATGTTCTAAATATTTCAAAAATATCATAAATACTTATATTTACCTAGCAGTATAGTTTTTAGGTACAATGCCGAAATAATAACATTATAGACATACATATCATATCATATCAGTCATTATAACATTTAAAATACCTATAGGTATTTTTAAAAAAGGAATTTCATTTGGAAGACCTTAAAATTGTCCGAGTTTCTTAAACATATAAATTTTGTTCCCGTCCACATTCTAATTCACGTTCGCAACGTTCAGTTCGTAAAATATGAACACGAACACGAACTCGAAGAACGAGCTTTCTTTCCAAACACTTTGAACAGCTGTGCAGTGGGTTTAAATTCATTTTTGGCGAATTTTATCTGAAAATAATTTACTAACGAAAACGTTGTTATTATTCAACAATTTTCGGGGGGGGGGACCATTCCCCTGGATACTCCACTGCAGCTGTGTACAAGCGGGACATGTGCATACTGTACATATGTATATGATATCCAATGACGTCTGCCGAGATTGTACCCATGCCGTACAAAAACAATTTACTGTAAAATATTGTACATTGCGAGCAATCCCTACAACTTGCTGCCCACAGTGACCATTCTCGTATCCCGATCTAGGCATTTGTGTCTAGTCAAAATTAGGTAGGAAATACTGTTTTCAGTGGTTATTAAGACAATAATATAAATATATCCATATTTTGGACGCAATGGGACTATAGGTACCTGAGTTGGGACCACAATATTGAGGGGGAGGGCGTCTCCCTCGCTTGGTGCCGCAGCGGGCACAGCGGCATGCGGGGGGCGTGCAAGCGGTCGATAGTAAAATATTTAACATCCCTTCTCGGGCATTTTACAGTGGCTCAGAAAAAAAAAATACTATTCTGCACGTACTTACGTGGTGTTATGCAGCGAGACATACAAAATATTGCTTGCACCTACTACGCCCATCACACCACTGCTAAAACCAGTTATGATAGTTACAGGTTATTGCATTATTTTCTCGCCGCCCGTCTATATCCTATACGGGTCGTCCAAACGCGATTCCCAAACAGGTGTGCGTATGTCTGTGGTTCTGTGTTGTCTGTGTCTGTATATTATATATGACAATCGTACTTATACGTGTGGATGTGTATATAATATCGTATATAATATGAATATACGAAATATACGACGGGTGTGATGTGTGTATACAATTCTTGGTGCATATGTAAAGAAAAAAAGTTACACGGCTTCGGATGTACAATGTATTGTATGTATTTTAGGTACGTGAAATTTTATTCACGCGAAGCCGTGTAAACGGTTTACGTAGGTATAGTGAAAAACTTTAAGCGCTTTTATTTTCTAATCGAATGACACACGACCAAAGTATATATAATATGTACGTGAGTCACGATTCGTCGAACGGAAATTGATAGAAAAATAAAATTTTATAAGAATAAAACGACAAAAAAAAAAAACGGTCCCTACGCGTTCTTACTCCTGGTCGTTCCTGTTAAGCTACCTGTTAGCTGTTACGTACGTGTAATAGCACAGGGTGTCTCGCAGTGTTTTTCCTCCGTCTACATTATAATATACACTATGTGTATTAGAATTCTCCTCTTTCTAGCTAAACTTTTAAGACTTATATTATATTATTGTAGCTGCTTAATGAATAATTAATGGACTCAACATTAATAACTCATATAGTATATAATGTTAATTAATATTATATTTGCATCAATTAGTTAGATCAGACCAATTTACTATTTTGGATTTAAAATATAAACGAAAATACCTCAAATGACAATAGTCTTGAATCGAATTACTATCCAGAAATACAAAATTCCAAATTCAAATTTGAATATTAATAATAAGAAATACATTTTATTGATAGAGACATCACTCAAGTATAATATGTACCTATTTAGGGAGGTTCTTTTAAAAGCATAAACACTCAATACCAATACGAAAAAAATTACATTTTTTCAATATTTTTTTTTTAATCTAGATTTTTAATTTTATATTTCAATGCATAATAATATCTAAATGAAAACTTTGATGAATACAAATCAAATTTTAAAAAGTATAGTGATAACTTTTAAGTATTTAAAGTTTAAATAAAACAGTGCAGTAGTAGTGCAACTTTTTGGGGTGCCTTGAGCCACTCCACTTCTCTCATCTGAACTTAAATATTTATAACTAACTAACTCCTCGAAAAAAATGTAATTTATATACACAAAAATTCTTAGAAGTGTATTTTTTTTCGGAAAATGAAATGTTATCAATAAAAAAATAAAATAAATTGTTTAAACAAATTACAACGATAAAACTACTCAAAGATGTTTTTTTTTTCAAAATATAGACACCTAATGACTTCAAGATATTCAAAAATAATATTTTCAAAAATGTTCAAGATAACGAGTGTTCACTATTACGAAAAACTTGCACATACATATTTTATATTATAATACCTAATCGTGTGTATGCGTTATGTGTATCACGTGCATAGCTCAGTGTATAGGTACAGACTATAATAAACTTGCGTAAACGTAAATTATAACTATCGTACTTATTCGTAATATGTGTACGTTGATATAATTATCATATGAGAAAATTAATGTACAGTGACGATGTATATACGTCAAGGAACCTAATACTCTAATAAAATAAGTATATATCTACCTACATAATATTACGCATATATATGTATGTGTGTGTGTGTGTGTGTATGTACCTTTAGTAGTTTTAGTGTATAATATATTTACTAATATGCATACGTACACTCGTATTTGTTCTATTTTATATAATATTATATGGGAGTATCGCTTATGATAAGCGTTCGCCGTAAATATAATGAAAGGGTTTTACTGGTTTTTATCGTTTTTACTGTTAAATATATTTTATCACATTACAGATGCTGACCCCCCACCCACAACCCCCTGCTGATATTGCATTTGATTCGTTCGTATATCATGATTGCAATTATTTGTGAGTTTTACAAAAAAATAAACTGTTTAAAAAGATTTTAGTGCCAGTGAGAGGGAAAAGCACCCCCCCCCTCCTTCCTCTCGACAAACGCGTACAATTTACGCGCAATAGTCACAACTCACAATAGAGAGAATTTCCACGAGAAACCCTTCTCGTAATTTGTAAACGCATATGTAGGGGACAACCATAACATAATACTATTACGTATGTATATTATAGTATATACCATGGGATATTATACCTAGTGTTATAAAAACGACTAATTAACGAACCGCCCAAACAGTTCAAGTGAAAAATATTACCCATTCCTTGAATAAAAACTCGATTTTGCACATCGCGCCCCTCAACATTTTTAAGAGGAAGTCGCACACCAAAAATATTTAATATACCTACCTAACAAAGTGTTATTAACACTGTATTGTTAGATTTATCATTTATGATAAACAGCTGATGTGACCACAATAACAAAACTGTTCGCGAGTCATAGGGTATCATGGATAATATGAAAAAATAAAAATATTTTAAATCTCTCGATAAAAAACATGATTTAAATTACACTTCTTAAATATTCAGAAACATTTTGTAAAAAAAAATACAAGCCAACACGAAAAACCGAATTGTAATAATGATTATTATTTTTAATATTTAGACAGATGACTTATTTACTTTGTGGGAAACATTAATTTATTTAAACATAATCATCTTATTATCTATCTACAAACCAGTAAGAACAAGGTTATTTCTTAATCGATCAGTATCTATAATGAAAATACAAAACTATAAAATTATGTTGTTTATTAATAATTGTACCTACCAAAACGTACGTAGAAGAAGGACTGATCTCTAAAATAGGTTATACTTTTAGGTAGTACCCACTTGATAAAATATTTTAATTTCTCAAAATAATAAAGATATCTATAGACTATAGATGGACTACATACAAATTTATGAACAATCTATATTGATTATGGTATTTGATTTTGAATCATTGTATATAGACAACAAAGTATTGCTAAATAAATAAATCGTTACGTTTTTTTTTTTACTTGAATAATACAATTTTAGAATTAGTTCAATGCTTTGAGAAATTTAAATAAACTATTATTTGACTAAAAACAGCAAACAATATTTTTTAGCCAAACTAACACATTGGCTCACTTTCATTATTTTTTTAAAATTAAATAGCACAATTACTATGTACATAATATGCATATAGATTATAAATTACACTATAACTCAATTATTTAAAGCCTAATATATTTATTAATGTTACTTAATTCATTTAAATTTAAAATAATCATGTTGCTTAGAGCTAGTGTAGTATATCTAACCATACAATTTGTACTTAGCATCATTTTTTTCGTGTGAACTTACCATGTGTTTACTTGCGTGAGAATTTTTATTTAAGAAATAAATATTATTTTAATGCACACCACTATTTAGTAAATTAAATATTGAGCTATCGGTAAAATTATAACAATATTAGTTGAGAATGAATTCGAGTTACATTTTTTTTTTAAACGCATAATAAATTATTATTATAAACGGACAATCTAAATGTTAACAAAATATAATATATTGCACATATCTAATATAGTAATTTGTATTTTTGGCAGACACACTTCTATAGCTCCTCATTATATAATTTGTAATTCAACCAATATTTCTCAATGTTATATATTTTTATCAATATGATATATAATATTATATAATATTATATTGATCTCTCGTAACCATTCCCTTGCCGCCCACCAAAAATGTATTTACCGAAAAAACTCACTCCAAAAAATGCTAACAAAGAAAGCGAATGAAATAGAAAATATAGAAGTGTTGTGTCAACATGCATACGGTTTATAAAGTGTATAGGTACAGTTTGTCTGTGTAAAAGCACAGGAACGAATCCAGAGCGAAGATATTTTGGTGGTTTTTTTGAAAAGAGGTGGGGATTCATTCATTTGAATGTACGCAACACAAATATTTATCTTGTACATTTTTAAATATTAAATAATATGTATTCAAGCCATCAGCTTTTTATAAATTATTATGTAGATATGGCGTAATATAATATTATATTAAAGAGGTACCTACAATAAACAAAAATAAAAAATGAATACATAAAAGTATCAATGCACGAGATCCAAGTTACATAAATTACATTCATATTGGTTTTATTATGATTACTTACTTTTTTTTTCAAATTTATTTAAATAGTATTATGTCGTCCATCGTCCATAAGGGGAAATGAATATTTTTTATCATATTATCGTGAATTTATGTAAAAGTCAAGAATATTTTATTAATAATTTATAAATATTTTTAGTTACTATTGATCATTAAATTTATAATTTCAGTTTTGTCATCATACTTGATAAAATAGTATTGATTTGGTCACATCTAATAATATAAACCTATTTATGTAATCTATGATATGGTTAACACTTGACACACATAATACAACTACTATATCGCTTGAAATAATCTATTTAAATGTACTAATCTAATTTATTACTGGTTACTATAAGTTAGTCACTACCTAGTTATTTTACATTTTAATAATTTATATAATATATATAATTTATTTTTTCGGTGGGAATCAAACATATATACTTACCTCACTAAATTATTAATGTTGACATTATTCTTAAATCTTGTTTTGTTAAGGTGTATGATACACCTTTAACTACCTATACTTATACAATAGTTGTAGATTATTGTATTAAATGTTTTGAACTTTGGTTGATAATTATTCTATGTACTTCCCTAATTTAGTGTCATAATTTTTTCATACAATAAAACTAATAAAATAGGTATTAAAATGTCTCGCTAAAGTCGTTATACGATTAAAACACCAAGTGGTGCAGCTTCTAGAAAATTAGTCATAAAAATCAATTTATTTTAACAATTCACTTGTTATTAATTCTTAAGTTTGTAAACTAAATAATTATTTAATGACTAGGTATGAAACAAGATTTGACATGTATGTCGATTGTTTTTAAGTATTTAATTATTATACAAATAATGGTTTGTTTCAGATTGTTTTTTTTAAGGTACACAATAGGTAAAATAGACGTCGTCATAGTTTTACCCAAGGCACCAAAACCATAAATTATAACCTACCAATGTGAAAAGCACTGAATATTAGTTTTTTTTTTTATGGTATTAAACTGTGTAGGTACTTATAGTGTTATTGGTAATAAATAAAAAAAAACAAAAAAAAAGTCTACAGTTTAGGAACATTATTATTTATTGACATGTTTTGTTTGCTTTAAACGGTTATTATTATGTTTTTTTTTTATCTAATCACTCATGTTTTCGATAACGAATTCCAAAACGATATGTTGTTTACACTGTGTGTACATTGTGCATTCCACATACTATAGTTTTATACTCCATTGAATCTAATTTACATAGAGGGTGCTCGTGGAAGATAATGTAGGACGTATAGGTAGGTATCGTTTCACTTCGACATTTCGTGAGCGATTTGACTCAGTAATCGAATTCAGAAATGGTTATGAAACGGTTTCTCGAAAAGTAACACTTATATTATTATTTAAGTACAATAATATTATTATCAACGGGACCTTAACATTTTTCAACCACACTTGTTGAGTTTTATTATTCATTACACGTCATCATCAAAATTTCGTATACCAATATATTATGTATCAGGTATTTTTTTACGGGTTATATTAAAATTAAATAATCAGCCAATGCACCAGTTGCCGACACTTAGTCTGAATAAAATGAATAAATAGTTTACTTTTGTTTTAACTTAGATTATAGATACATTGCTATGTTTTCACAATGCTATGTTATTTGTATAATATTCAATACCGTTTATATTATTGTTTTAATTATTGTTACACTATTTGTAGTCAGTGAGTGGCCATTAATCAGATAATATTAAAAATAATATATTTTTAATATAAGTATTTAGCGTGCCAGATAAAGTTATTTATTAAGGATATAGATAAAGTTATTTATTAAGGTTTTCAGATGTCAAAGGTTTTTTTCCAAGAAAAAACTATATTTGGGTGGTATTGGATTTTAATTTTTGAATTAATTTTAAATAACGGAAAATCAAAATACATTTCAAAATACTTAAAAGCAGGGATCGAAACCGTTTAAAATTTGAAGTGATAGTTTCTGTTTTTGAGAACGGTTTTCTAAATTTTCTGGTTTTGTTTTAGGTTTTAATATCGGTTTACCATTTTTTTTTTTGCTTTGGTTTCAGTTTCAAAAAAGGTTTTTCAAATTTATCGGTATCAAGATCGGTTTTTGAACATTTCGATTTTTTTTCCTTTAAATAATATCTGTTGACCCGATTTTTATCATCTGTCAACTATTAAGGGCTGATCCTAAAGACCTAAAATAAATCCGATTCGTATAGGTAATTAGTGTAGGTTCATACAATATAGCAAATTTACCAGCAGAACTAATTTCGTGTTGTTAACTATGATGTACCTACTTTTGCATACAACATAATATGATAGAGATCATTTATTCGATTACATAATATTTAATTACATATTTAATTGTAATTTATAATAAAATCATACTATATTGCAGTATAATAAATCTCTTGTTATTTGATTAATGCTTATGATATTTGAACAAAATATTAATTTAAATGGATACTAAAAAATGTGTATTGGATTATTGAAAACATTGCTATTTAAAAAGGTGTAGATAAAATTCAAATACACGTTATAAGATTTGGTATACACATTTGTAATTCAGTTGACACACTGAGGAGACTGATTTTAATCACATAAGCAATTGATGACTGCTGACAAGACTCGGATCAGTAGAATACAAAGCAATTGTAATAACACAAATAAATAATAATATACACAAATACTTCAAATAACAACAATACAGACGACAGACGTGCATGATAGCGCCATAGCTGCATAGGGATGAACAAAATAACAAATGTGATATTTGTATTTTAATTTTGAATAAATATATATATATAATTACATAAAATATAAATATACTAATATTCGTATTAACTATTAATTCAGTAATGGCATCGAGATTTAAACAATATATCTCTATAAATCCTCGTTTTAACTAGAATTATAAATAATATAGATAATTAACTTTATAGGATTCGAAGATTTTAAATAATTATAATTGGTTATTAGAACGGTTTTTCAATTCTATAATTTTGGTTTAGGTTTTGAAAACGGCTTTTTTTAGGATTTTAGGTTTCAGTTAAGGTTTATTAATCCGTGTTTTAAAGCTTTTGGTTTCGGTTACTGTATTGAACGGTGTTCGCATTTGAAAAAACCGTGGTTTTAACCGGTTTTATAGAAAACTGGTTGATATGGTTTTGATAACTGCTTCAAAATGTGTGATAAATATAAGTTTATTAAAACTTATGGAAATATTCTTTTTAAAATCAAAGTCCAATGTGACCTGCATAAAGTCTTTTATCTTTCAAAAAAAATAAATGTATATCAAAATCTTATTTTACATGCGTGAGAGTTGTGTTGCTGTGCAAGTTATTGTATTATAAACTCATCGGCTTCGACACCCATAGGGTAGCGTGATCTTAAGCCATTAAATCGTTACATCTTCAATTTACTCACAACAATAAGAAAAAAAATAATAATACTAAATACACTTATGTAAGTACCTATAACAATAATAATTATTATTGTAAATTATTTTAGATTCTGAGTGGAACTATGATGTATTGGTCTTATAAAAATGTGAGTTTTTCTTATTATATTATATAGCCAATATTTATTCATTTGGACATTTAAGGCTAGAAGTAACCTGTAAGTAAATAAATATTATTATAATTAAAATAATTTAATACTAATTACTGAATATTATTTTCTACCAAGGTATAAAATGTAATATAATCACTAGAAACTATTAAAAATAGCATCGGTAATCGATGATAAGACCATTTAAAATTGTTTCTCTTTAATATTACATCTCATAAATTTAATAATTTAATCCACAGCAATATTTCTATCGATACTTGTATTTTTCTATTTATCCACCTATCTTATTTAGATACTGACTGATAAGTGATAAATGTATACCTACACATTTCCTAAATTATTTGTTTTTTAAAACCATTTGTTTTTTTGTCTAACGGTTTGAATTCAATAAAATGCTTTAGTCTTCAACTTCGAGGTTGGTTTTTGGTTGCAAATTGTATCTAGTTGTGGTACGATAGTATTGCTGTACCTATAATTAAGGAAAACTAAAACTAAATAGTAGTAAATACATAATATTATGGAATAACAACGCAATAACAACGCAACACTATACAAGGATATAAATATATTATAAGATATCCTTAGAAATCAGTTTTTGTATGAAATGATTTTTCATTGAAATCATATTTAACATGTTCATTATTACGACCGTGACTTAATCAATGATGAGTTAAACTCGAAATCTACAACATAGAAGATCTTGTTCCCAGGTTTGCTTTTATTTTTATTAAAATACGTTTAAATAAATGTTTAAGATTTTAATGTAATAATCATATTAATGTGAAAAACTTTGGGTCTTTACTTTTACTTCATAATGAGCTTATTAGATATTAGTACGCTATGAATATATATAGTTGGCGTGGTTGGTTTAAGTTAAAAAATAAAGTGAAACGCATAATACTTCATAATGTTTGTATACATTTATATTTTAATTTTTAAAAGTTAAATATTTTTATTAATGTTTAGACGTCCATAAAAAAAATAAAAACAATTTGACATATTTAACCCAGGATCTGATAATTATATAAAAATAATCTTCTAGTGGCAGAAAAATACCCGGAGAGGCTAATTAAGGCTAATTCTGGCTTCTACTTTTCTAACACTTTTAAAAATCCAATAAGTGAACGTAGAAAATTCATTTTTAATACCTATGTACATTGAACTCACGTTTAGAAGAGTGGACCATTGGGTAGATTGTTAGGTAAAGATAATGTTTAAATAAAATAGTATAATGTATAAAAAAATAATTTCAAAATAAAAACAACTCGTCCAATGGTAGATACAAGCTATAATAATATTTGTTAAATTATCTAGAGAGCTATTAGGAAGTATTATAATATTTTGAAATGTTAAAGCTCCCGTAAGTATTACATCTCCACCTATGCCCTTCGGAACGTTATAGCCTACTATAAAATACATTTTAGTCGGGTAATTAATTGTCAATTGATTATCTAATAAAGTATGAACATTCAATTTTCGGGAAAAAGAAAAAAATATTACAAGATCATAAAATACTTTAATTAAATTGCATTGTGTAAATAGCAATATAAAATATTGAAACATGATTTTTTTTTATTACTTTTATGGGACTTTCTAGTTGTGACTTGAAATGGCTGAACACCGCGCCGTCAATAAGTTTACTTATATTTAATGGATTTTCATTATTGCGTGAATACAACCACAGAAATTAAATCTCGACGTTACCAAATCGACAACAAAACGTGTATGAGATTTTACTATGCCAATGTTGTTGCGCATGGTAGAAAATCTAGTTTGATGTCAAACGAGAATTACTGAGAACATTTTTAACGTGCCATTCAAAGGCAAAAGAGGAAAGCCTCTCTCTTGGAGTATAGGTTTAAAAAGAATCCTATTGTTACGGTAAAATGATGTACATCAAAGTTAAAACTATGTTACCATCAATTATTAAAATATGTACCTACAGTAAAATATGTATATAATAAGTAGTATAACAGTAATCCTGCTACAATGTAATTTTGAATTTCTAATGGTTCCAAACGTTTAAGGAAATGCTAAAATACATTCTGCAGGAAATATGCACAACAACTGTCGTCCTATGCGTCAACCACGCTGTGAATTTTGTAAGTAGAAATATTTTAATAAAAGCAATTTGGTAGGTATATATTATAATCTTTAAATATATTTAGTGAGTAAAATTGATAACGTCGCATATTTATTAATAATTGCATGAGGAAATTACCCATTAGTAATACCTCGGAACAAAAGTATGTAATAAGTAGTAGTGATAAATTAATGTTATTTTAAACACGGCAATATTGTTCAAAATTCATTACGAGTTTACATACTGATTAATAAATGCTCAATTATAGTAAGGTCTCAAATATTGTATAGGTACCTATTTATAAATGGTTTTTATTTTCTTATCAACTGTTAGTTGTATAAAACAGATAACGACTGCACAATAACTGTACAATTATGAAAAACAGAAGCCCATTTAACACTTTGAGTGCCTTGCCAAAAATGACAAAACTGACCATTCTGACCGAGACATTTTTTTTATAACGTGTGTATCATTATCAATAAACAAATTATCAAATAAACATATTAGTTGTGTATTGAAATTGATACACATGGCACTCAAAGTGGTAAAATCGTGTGGAAAACACAAATGCGTTTTGTATAAGAAGGTACCTAAGTCTTTCGATTGGTTGGAACTCTTCACTTCACTTCTCAGCGCTTTCATTTTGTTGAATCTAAAATATTTTCAAATTTACTCCTAAAAATAGCCTTGAGTAGGTAACAATAACCAATTTTCACTAGGAATTGGGTTCTAATAATTTATTGTCCTTTATGTATGGTATTAATTATTACTATTTATGATGCATATGGATTTTAAATGTTCACTGACAAAAAAAAGACACAAGTAAAATACTAAAATGCTTTTAAACTTAATTGTGTTATAGTTGTTAAAACATTAATTAAAATGTTCAATACTATTCGTAGGTACTTTATTTATTTTTATAAATTTACTGCAAACTAATATCATAACTTGTTTAAATATGATCTCTGTTCTCAATCGCAGTTAATTATTAAAACAATATTATTTTAGTTACTTTTCATACAAAGTATATTATTAAAATAACTAAAATATATTATTACCATCGCAGAAATGACATTATTATTTGTATCAACTGAAATTATTACACTACCATAAAACAGTTAATAAGTGCTTTGCTTTTGATTTCAATGTAATATGCAATCGTATTTGATGAATTTTCACTATAATATAATAGTTATTATTAATTTCGCGAGTTTTTCTATTTGCTCGACAACGTTCATTCTCGGCACGGTTGAGCCGACAATAAACAACGTACGCCGAATAATTTACGCCCTGTGAACAACTAGTCTAGTAATACATTTATATAATGTGTATACATATATATTTGGTAGGTCCCGAAATCCGATTTGATGGCCACTGTTATTGTTCATGTTAAGTTAGGTTAAGTTAGGACACCTCGATACTATGGGCGACATTCAAAGGCAACACCATCCAACCGTGAGATGCGCGGCGAACCGACATATTATTAACAATGTCACAGATGCAATCTCCGAATATCGTTCCTTTTCTCCTATCACCTTGTTGAAAGTGACCCCACCCCTACCTCAGTTGGCATAAGCATATTATTCATATATCCTGTATACATTTCTCTTTGGCCCTTTTCCCGAGAAAATTAATTAGGCTTACCGCTTATACACATCCCTTTGCCCTCCCCAATTTATATTATTTACATTTTGGTCACCAACTTCAAAATAATTCTCAATATATATATATATATATATTATGCGATGAAATTATTGTACACCTATGAATAATTATTAATTAGTCCCTAAGTGTTTTCGTTATTATTAAAATATTATGACGATTAAATTATTATATTTATTTGAATTGTCTAAAATATATGTATGAGTTACAGCACTGAGTCAAGACACACCAGCTGTACTATAATATTAACTTTGTACAAGCATAATAATAATATTAATTTGTTTCATATATAAGGCTTCTATTTATCTCCTCTGTCTACAGAAAGACAGGTATGCAGAAAATGTACACTAACATGCGATCTAAAATAAGGCCACGCGTGTTTACGGAATTTGTTACTCTTATGTTTTTCGGATGTAAAAAATGTCAATACGTTCTTGTCTCGAAAATATAATAATTATAATATTATGAATATCGTAGTATGTGACTATTATACAATGGCCAAAACAGTACAAATTAGCCACTACTCGTAGTGTACACTAACAAGCGTATTATTCGGTTTAAATTAACTTGCATCATATAAATGCAGTTCAAGAAACTCTTGAATGACATCCATTTGAATACAATAGGTGTGATTTGTATATTTTCCGTAATAATTTTAAACGTTTAAGCATCTCAAATAGTAATTACTATTTTACAATACAATAACGATATTATTAGTAACAACAAATCATTTTAAGTAAATAAAAAAAAAAGGAAGAAAATGTTTTTTTTTTTTATGAAAATGAAATTGGGATGGTAAAAGTTAATAAATATTCGTCTTTTAGTCTGCATAGTCTGGAATTATTTGCAACTTATTAACATTTTGAGAATATATAAAATGTTATTCAAATATATTATTATACTGATACCGATCATTTATAGAAATACAATCAAATGTTATGAAAACTGTGTAGTAAAAAAACTTATTATTTATGTTGGATGTATATAACATTTCAAACAATAAAAATAACATTTCTTTTGAATTTCTGTCTGGAAGTAAACATCTATTCAAAATCACAATTATAAATAATAATACTAGGAAACACTAAAAGTAAAATTGAATTTCATTGTATTATGAATCATAATAAGTATTATATTCAATCATTATATTTTAAATAATACTAAACACATTTTACTAAAATGTTGTACATATTGACTACCTGTAATCGAAAATACAAGGCCGTGAATTAATAAGTAGCTGATTGGTAAAGCACGAGAGAAATGTTTTTTTTTTTAATTTCCCGTGAAAATCTTAATAATAAACACATAAATAATAAATATGTCTTTAAAAATTATTCGATTGTAATCTATTAATTATTATAAGTGTATATTTCCTTACATGTTTTTTAATAACTACAAATATATTTTATTAATACCTGATAATAATGAAATTAAAATTGCTTTTATAATATTAGTCAGAAAACCATTCGATTTATCTGATTCAAAAGCGTTTTATTATTATTTTTTTCATACACAAAAGGGGTTGCAAGTGGGTACCGCTCTGCTGTACAGTAGGTGTCCAGTGGGTCACTGTAACGGATATTGTGTTAAATTTAAAATCAAACATATCAAATCATTGGATAATGTATACTAAAAACGATTCTAGTTTTGTTAGTCGGTTTGTTAGCCTATACCATTAACTACTAAGTATATTTTATAATATTGCTATTAAACTATTAAAGTAATAATTTATTTTAATATTAGAAATACGATGGATTGAAATAATATTTACCGAAAACATAGCATTTAAAAATATCGTTGTGTTTTAAGTACCCGCCAATGCTATATTTAAACTTAAACTAAAAAAATATAGGTAACTAAAATTGTTATTCTTCGTTTAAATATTAAATTTAATCTAAATTTTAACTTATAAAATATCTATGAAGTTTGTTTGTTAAAATATTAACTAATTATGAGAAACTCTTTTATTTTTATAAGGTATAAACTGTCTTACTGCACTACATTGGTTAGGGTAATATACGATTCCGAATGGAAAGATTGCGAACGGACCTTTCCCGGTGACACGATTGCGAACGTTTTTACCTGCCTTTAATCGTGCGGTGTTGTCAGATTTGGTGTTAGTCAATAACAAATTTTTAAATAATAATTTTAAAAATAGGTAATCAAATATTAATAATATAAGGGTTTTCTGCTATTACGACGGGCGATAAGATAGATAGGTACGATGTACCATCTATCATGGAAAACCATCTCGATTCGTATAATCGTGCAGTATTATTTGTGATTCGTATTCGTATCGTGTTCGTTTCGTTTCGTTCTCTTCGATATCGTATTCATTTCGTTTTGTTCTCTTCGATATGGAAATCCAAATAATCATGTCCGAAAAAGGCAAAGAGTTAGTTCTCTTGGATAAATTGGATCTAATTTTATATTTAAGAAAAACTGGA
>WHPZ01585622.1:0-21578 GCA_016617965.1 Macrosiphum rosae
TTTTTTTTTTTTAAATTTGTGTGTATAGTGGCAAAAAGTTTCAAGTCTCTACGAATAATATTTTTTGAATCAAGTACAACAAAATAACTAAAATCTATATTTCATTTAAATGTCTAATTTCGTCATAACTTGAATTTGAAATGTCTAAAAAAAATATGTGCATAATAATATTGTATACCTATATTTATTGTTTTTTAGTAGTACAGTTAATGAGGAACCTAAAAAATGTGTCACGCATAAATCAAAAAAAACTTCAAAAAGTTGCACTTTTCAATTAATGTTTATTAATAGCACAAGAATAATGTACAATTGACGTCGGCGCTTATATATAATATATACACATAAAAGGTGTTACTATATAACGAATATGTTACCATTAGGATACATTTACTCAGAGATATGGCTTACAAACAACAATTTCAGAATTTTTTATTCATTTGTTCAAAGAGCTTCGGCAACCATTAGTTTTTTTTGTGGGGGAGGGACACTGGGGAGGTATGGTGGGTTGTGTAGCAAGTGTTTTTATATGGAGCCAGCGACGCTGGTAAGTGCTTAATTAGTGACCATGATCAACCACACAAAACGTATTTGTATTTTTATTCCTAAAATAACGACTTAACTTTAAAACCTAATATACCATTCCACTTTCAATTCAAGCAAAACGATAAAATAAATTAATATATATGACGTCACAATCGTCAAATGATGTTTACTCTGTTTTGTCAATTTGGTGTTATAATATAAAAAACTGAGAACCATAATATATAGGTATTGTGTTTCATCGTTCAATAGACACCTGTAACAAGTGCTCGGGCTCAATATTTATCAACAGTTAGCAACTGTTGACAGGCATCGTTGACAGGTACGAATAATGAAAACATTGTGGTAGCAACTACAGTTTAAGTAATTTATTATTAATTTTTTTGGGTATAATAATAGTAGGCAAAAAATCTCTGGTTTCTCAGTCAAAAAACTTGCAGGAAATTTATTAAAGTATAATACAAATTACAGTAGGTTCAACGTAAATTGTTCTCACAGCATTAATAATATTTTAAGCACATGGGCACAACGTTTTTTTAGAGACATTTGAAGTTCAATATTGGACGAAAATATTATGCTCTTTCTTTAGTGTATTTATTAGTTTGTAATCAACTGTTACATTATATTATAATATTATGTTCTTCTATTTTCATCGGTTTTTTATCGATTACCCTGTTTTCATATTATGCTGAGACTTATTAAAAATTTTACACATCTATTACAGTGACCATTTTACTCTATGAGTCTGTGGCCAAGTATATATATACTTGAAACTTTTACTTATACTCAGAAGACTCAAATATTTCTATAAAATACGCATCTTTCCCGGATTTTAATATTGTATATTTATACAGTCAGCAAATAATATTATGTTATGGATCGGAAATCTTTCGCAGTAATTCTCTTAGGGAGTTTCCAGTTGGTAGGTACAGACTCTCCACGAAAGTCGGTTTTCGTCGTACCTACGCCCTTTAGTAACTCGATTTTTTTTCCGTACCCACGAGTTTTTCTGCTCGGAATCGTATTTCGAGTGCCCGTCGATTTATCATCGTTCTCAAAATGATATTATATTACAGAAAAGACGCCCGCCCCCTTTCCACTTGGCCCGTTCAACTTTTGGGTTACCTGCGCGTCATATTTCACGTATTATACACTTAATACACCTATACAATGCACGGCGGCGCATTATTAATATACGACGCTTTTCGATGGTGCACAGTAAATCTGAGGCCAAGACAGCAATATTATTGTAACGTGTATAATAACATTCCGGTTGTCGTCCAGAACACAATAATATAACTCGCGTGCCTATCTTTTACGGTGATTAATTGCGTTGCACAACCGTCGGGAATCGTCGGCGTTATTTTTCTATACGACGATCGGACGCTCTCCGCGGTCTACGGTCGCGACAATCGCCACGATAACGGTGGACTTGGACACCAGCTATTAGCCTATTCACCTATAGGCACCTTATTACTATCGGCCATTCGCCATTATACTGGAGGAAATGATAGGTAGATAGAGAGAGGCCAAAGGGGAAAAATCACAGAAAAAACTGTAGTGTATAGTAAATTACATTTATACATATTATACAGGTGTACATAACATTACGTGTAACGTATTATAATATTATTATATAGTTATTCACACTCTCCAACGCTTATCATCGTCATCATTACACAATTTACACAACATATTATAGTACAGTGTGGTACGTAGTGCGTCGTACATATTATTGTATATAGTAGCTGAAAACATTAATAGTATATTAAAATGGTATACGATAATAATAATAGACAATAATGTTAATCACATTTTCATTGGATTCTTTAACTGTAGGCCGTTCTCATTCATACATTATACTATGTGTACGGGACGATTCAGCAAGCATGCTCACCCAATTTTTTCATTTATAGTGACAAATTTATTCAAATTCTGATTTTTGGAATTTTTAAATAGGTAGACACTACACCTAGGTACTAAAAATCATACATTTTCGAATTCTTGAGACACTTGTATACTACTAATACTTAAGGAGTGTCCTGTGTTTTTTCAAATGAGAACCTCATTTTTTACTTGGTAGATAATTTTTTTAGACCTTTTTGATGTACCTAATTCAAAATTAGTTTTTCTGTTATTACAATGTTTGAACTAAAGATAATAGTCCTTAAAAATAGTTTTACAAAAATAGAAAATTGAAGTAATATTGGCTCTAGTATTTACTATACTAGGAACATTTTTAAAAATTATGATAGATTATTATTAATTATTAAAATGTTCAAATCACCATAGCCCTTATACATTCCGAAAATCCGAAGCTATTGTATGATGGCAGAGGCAGACAGTACTTTTCTAAAGTGTTTATACATTTATTAAAATAATATTGTCGAAGAAAATATATTAAATAAATATTTCGAATACATTTCAAAAGCATTTTTTAACATGTTGGTATGTGCTTAGTATATTGTCGTCCTGCTACCTACCACTCTGTTTCAACAGTGCTGCACTTCAGCTGTAACCACCGTGGTGGTTATTATATTACATTTTATTCGTCATATATTATTTAAAATTTTAAACACGATAGTATGCAGAAGACAAACAAGGTAATGCGTTAACAACCATCGACAGCAATAATATTAGTTATCGTATAGGATATTTCATATGCATTGGTCATTTATTTAATAATTAACCACAAAATAATAGGCACCTATACCTTAACGACGTTAGTAAGTTAACGTTCAATGTGCAGTGTAAAATTATGTTAAACAGTAATGACGCGCGGAATCGAAGTAACCGTAGAAAACTGAAAAGTATTATAATTATTATGTAGATCCATTGTGTACAATGCATTTTGAAATGCACACAGAATAGATAGATTAAATAGATAAATTTATTCGGTGGTATGCATGAAAAAAAATATAGGTAGAGATTTCATTTCAAATTGATAACCTATGTGAATTTCGGATAAAGTATCACACCATTGGTTGGTAGGTAGGTACTACAGTTTAAGACCGATGAGAATTGTGTGGTTTATTATTTATAACAATATTATACAGACCGCACAGACATCTTACGAATTTCAGTGAACCGTGTCTATACGATATTGAACGATTGTATAATATATGAGTAAGTACAACATAATATTATAATAATAATGATGATCAATATTATATCATATTATAATATAATACGCATATTGATATGAAAAAGATTAGACGTTGGTTTAATTTTAAACTGTAATATCTATACTTATATACGATTCTGTATCAATGTATTATTAAAAATATAATTTAAGTAGGTACTGCGGTACTCGTTTGTGTTCTTAATGATATTTTTAACTAAACACGATTCTTAGTATATATAGGACCATAATATATCATTAATATGGAACAATGGAACTATACGCTGTACAGCGTGATTGTTTTAATCTTACCGTTTGTTAAGTTTATAGGGTTAACTGTAGGTAAAATATTTTTGAAAAAATAATTGGTGTTCAAAAAAAAAAAAATTAAAAAAACGATATAGAATAATATGAAAATTGTATTTCTTAGCGAGTTAAATGTATGAAAAAAATAGAAAATTTTTAAAAAAACCGGTAATACTTTTCGGTATAATCAGCTTGTTTAAAGAATCACACAATTTAATATGCTGTAAGTGGCAAGAATAGTTACCTACATGAATAATGTATTATTTTTATTTTGTAGGTAGATACTATAATTAGATACTTAATACCTGTTACAAAGATCGCATACTCATCAAACGCGTTTCATTTATCTGGTAATTGGTATGATTGTATTTTTTTTATTTTTCAGCGCAAATCAATTTTTATACACCGAGGCATCTGTTTGTAGTTTGTACCATACACCTTGTGCATTCTAAAACAGACACACTAAAAATTGTGTAACCTTTGTGGAAGGTCAGTGGAAACAAACAAGACACAGTGGTGGCTTATTTTATTTAGGTCAGCATTTGTCGGACGACAGACTTAAATAACATAATATCTTATAATATTATGTCTTTACCTACATAAACGTGATTAATATTGAACTAAAGACTTTATTAATTCAGCTACAAGAAAATTAAAAACATGTTACATCAATAATAATAATAATAAGTTAATCTACCCTTCAATTGTATAATATAATATAATATCCGGTACATATAGTCGCTTAAACGATACAGATTCGAATTCTAAAATAGTTCAACAATGACAAAAAAAAAAAAATCAATCGTAACAAATTGTTATTGAGTGTTAACTGTGACTTAAATGATTATAATATATTATTTTACTAGGTTTTTAATATATAATAATGTGCATGTAACATGCGGTGTACTCGAGTGTGTCACAACGTTGCTACCTAATGATTTTTTAATTATCCTTGTGCTTGGAATAAAACAATACTATAACCAAGGAAAAATACCAAATATATATATTACGTTTCCGATACATATCTGAAAATACTTTTCATACTGAAAATCTATTGACGCATATTGAATTGGCCCCGAGCCGTTTTATTTTAGAGTGAAGTATTATGTTTATTTTTTGTGCATGTATTTACTATTTTAGCATTGTAAAAATAAATTTAAATAAATAATATCATTACCGTATCAGATAGAATCATTGAGTTTAATATTATTTACTCTATACGTATCTATATCTACCTATTTAATAACGATTATTGTCACATAACAACAATATTCCGTCTTAGTGGGTATTTATGAGGATATATTATTATTATATAAGTATAGAATCGAGTGTGGAAAGTAGGTGCGATGTCTGTAATCTCTGTCGGACGACAATATTTTTGTTTAATAACATACTTATACACATGATACTATATCTTTTCATTTAGAGTTTACAACATTTTCGTATCGTGTTCATATTGTTTTATACAAAACAACAAGACTTACAAACATAATACATTATAGTATAGTATATAATATTATATAATATAGAAGCGCACTCGATCTCAAGTCTATTTAAATATAATATAACCGCCGCGTGAGTGTTACTGCTCACTGCTCAGAGTAAAATGTGCGTATTTTATACTATTGAGTATTTTGCACACTCGAATAGATAAGAATATTCTAACCCAACGAGCTAATGAAGGCACCTAAATTTTATTCCAATCGTTACCATTTCCTTAATCATATAATTACGTAATCTAAGGTTGATTGGGTGTAAAGCGTAAAATAAACTTTTGTAAAGAAATGAACAAAAATGTGTAACAATTTTATTCGATCGATGTTATAATGATGTTACGGTCCGTACCGAGTGATTGAGAAGAAAAATTTCTCAACGCCAAAATAATATATCCGGTAAATTATACGATTACTGTTTAGAAAATAATAACTCGTTTATTTTTAAATAAATACCATTTTTTTTCCTTTTCAACCGACATGGTCGCGGGAATACTTTCGCACTATTTCCGCGATGCCACTATCGTTTATTAATTATTATAATATAATTTTATAAATATTAATAAATATTATATTATAATAATACAAAATATGTAACTACATAATATTATTATGATGCAACGCATAGCATTTTTTACGGACATCCAGTTTACAACAAAATTGATTGATTAAACTCAAAAACAAATATCAGTAGGTAGATACTTGACATTTTCACCAAATGTTTAGTCAATAAGATTACGTAATCTGGTATAAATATATAATTTGTACAAACATTCTGAATCGTTTAGGAAAAAGGAACTTATTATGAGTATTTATAAAATATATGTTACATGCTCATCGGAAGGCAACTATCATTGAATTCAAATTTAACACATCCATTACAGTGATCTACTCGACACGACGATACATATTTTATTATACCGTGCACAGAGCGATATCCACTATTGCCCACCTCTTATTCCATTTACCTACCTATTTATCTCGTGTATCAGAAATTAAAAGTATACCTATTCAAATTTTATATAGGTGCGTTGTGATCGCTTTATAAAAGTACAAAACTAGATGCGATTGGTATTGCACGAAACACGCACATCAGCTTGATACATTTGGCTGCAGTGTGATTATCTGTTTGTCTGGGTTCGAAACGGATGAACCAGCTGTTGTTCTCGGGTATTGTTCTTGGATTATGATATTATGTTACTCCTGTTTTTTTATATTTGATCAGAACAACCAAAAAAGTACTGTGTTAAAAATCTGTGCATCTTACATTTGACAGAGTTTAAGAGGACGCTACACGGACATTAATTATTGTCTCCGTCTTACATGTGCGACGTGCGTAACATATCAAATTTTACTCTCAGCATATCACGTTTGTAGCTTCGTTAGTTTAAAAATTACAATGAATTGACCTCTTATAAGATTTAATAGTGAGATTGTTATCTAATTCATCTCATATAGGCTTTTTATCATATTTTAATTTTTTATTAGCTATAAACGTGATCTTCTAAGTGTACAATTTGTTATATTATGTTACGCACTATTGTAAGGCAGACGCAGAAAATGTCCACGTAGTGTCCTCTTAATCAGGGGTAAATCCTAGGGCATTTAATTTCTCACGGATCAGCAAGTAGGTACCTATATCTAATAATATATATAAATATAATTTTATTAAATACTAGACTCACTTACGTTATGAAGGTGATTATTATTATTATTACTTGTACAACGACAGTTTGTTTGCCAGGTTCGATTATGATGTTTCATATTAATAATGTATATAGTATAACAATAGATTGATACGAAACGCAATAAAATTGTACGTCGACGAATAATATAACCATAAAAATATGAGAAGGGGAAAGAAAATATTGTATAACATCGACGGGACCAATAATTGTTACGATGTTGAAGATACCTACTTGAATTTACGCTGTGAATGTTTCTCGAGTAGAGATTATTGTGATATTAATGAGTGGATTCCGAGTATGCGTTATCGGGTCATAAATGTTTAACAAATACAAAATGAATAATCGAAATATTATGTATTAAAACCGGCTACTGTTTGCGACTGAAGAGCTTAAGACTCTTTTGCTCCAAAAAAATAAAATAACCCGATAACCTCGCTGACCCAGGGTGAGCACTCCCAAGTATACATATTATATAGTTAGTACCTATAATATAGTTATATCACTAATGTGCATAATAATAATAGTAAAAATAATAACTCAATGGGAAATTAAAATAATATTTTATACATTTAAATATTTTATTATAAATTATAGCTATTTTAATTTCGTTTTAAAGCGATACGTAAATTATTATTATTATTAACAATAAAATCACGATGAATTATACAACATTAATGCTATATTATTGAACATCATGTTTTAATATTATTATCGTCATTATATTAACACGCCGTGTACATATTTATAATATGGCATATAAGTAATAGTTTAGTACATAAACGACATATTATATTGCATAATAATATGTGCGTAGGAGAGACGAGACAGATTAAGTCGTCGCAAACGTACAATAACAGTAGAACGTAGTGTTTAAATAATAATGTAAAATAATAACTAATAAGTACACAAACGTTCAATAAATTATTGATAGATCGTAACTCGTCGTAACGTATTATTGTTATGGTTTTACACCTGTACATCATTTTTTATTATTGTATTATATTACCTACAAAAACCATATTATTATTGCTCTAATTTCCATCACAATGTTTTTTCGAGACGTATAGAAAACAAAAAAACGGACAAGTGCGGGTACCACTCTGCTGCAGTGCAGTAATAGTGTCGAACTATAATAGTAATTTTAATTCAATGATATAAAATGATTGTATATTGTGAAAAAGGATGCTGAACGAAGACGATATGTCTATTCTGTCTGCCTATATCACTAAGTATATTTTAAGATACTAATGTTAAAGTAATTTTTTACTATTATAGTAACACAGAAGATTAAACTGTTTTGCTCCTAATACACTGCATTTGAAAATTTCATTGCGTGTATAAAATATAATAGTAATATACATTAAATGTTTTAAGTACACCCACAAATAATATTTTTAGACTACAGAAAAATAACTATAACATTGTTATTCGTTTAAATTTGTAATTTTGTCCAAACTTTAAATGACTTTAAATGTCTATAAAGATAAATATTGTGTTAACATATTTTCTTTATTAGTATAGCGCATAGCCCGCACACTCAAACCCACAAATTCGAACCAAGCAAAATGCGTCCACGGAAAAGTATGAAAACGGCGATCAGTCTTTAATGCGTATACTCATAGGCGGAAATAGGCGCTTCCACACAACTAAAACACTATCTGTTGGGGGGGGGGGCTAGTGAAATATTAGGCTTAGTCTCCCCCTCCTATTTCCGGATCGGGCTTTTTACGAACTTATAGCATTATTTTCGGACCGGGCCTGGGCTTTTTTTTCACAATATTTTTTTGACCTGAGGATAAAATTGATGGACCGGGCCGGGCCGAAAATTTACGGTACATAATTTATAATACATACAACCTCATATTATTTGTTACACATACAAACAAAAATGGACGACGTTAATGGTTATATGTACATAATTATTTATTATCATTAACATAAATATTTTTTTTCAAAATATTATATTAAATAGTGTCACAAAATATGTTTCGTTTTCGTCTGTCTCAGGTCTCTACACGTCAATAACTATAATAAAGATAATCATCTTGCGCTCTGGTGTGTGTGTGGGGGGGTTAATGTTAATAATCACTTAGTAGTACTATAGTTAGTACTGCCATATTATATTTTACACTATGTAGGCAAAAATCAAGTTTTATCCAAAAGCATTTTTTGCTATGAGGAATCAACGAAACAATTATGTATAAACATAATATTTACGGTTTTGAGATTTTGCACTGATTTATTTCGAAAATAATCAGCTGTCGGCCAACTGCCGCAGGAAGAGTAGAGTGTCGGCGACCAGTGACCATTATCACGGTCAAGGTGGCCTAGACGACCCTGTCAACTCGTTGACCTCGTTACACGGTTTTCGCCAGCAATTTCGAAACAGTATACATTTTAATAATACAGTATTACAATAATACAAAATTATAACATATTATTTTACAACACCGTAATACGAGTACGCACTATTTAATATAAGCACTATTAAAAAAAAATATATTTATGGATAAATTATATATTATGGTTTTGTATAATTATTTGCAAAACTGTGATTATTCCTATGCTACTTACTTATACTTGTTTTCGCTTGTTCGATCGGAGGTCGGCGCACAATTTATAATAATTATAGACTATATATAGTCTATAGTAATGATGCTCTATAGACTATAACGGCATAATTTTAAACATCAATATCAAAAACATCGACTTGATTAACCATTACCATTATCATTAAGTATTAACCATTACCTATAACCTATATGTCTGTATAAAAAAAATGTCCACATTTTGTAATTTCGAATGCCTAATGGAAATAATGGAACAGCTGAATCGATTTTTCATTGATCGTATGTTGGTGGTATGTACATTGGCACATTGTACGTACCTATGCAGGATTTTCTGGATTCATTACAATAGTAACGAGAATTTATATTTTTCCAAAATCAAATTCTTGCATTTCAGACACAGACTTAAGTCTACGAAACCTATAGGGTCATGCCGGTACACAGAATTGGATCATAGAACAATAACGCACCATCATGCCAACTTTAGTCGTCCCATTCTCAACATTTCATTGGTTACTGAACACCATGGTTTGTACATTCTATAAATGCATACTATATAATATGCAATATACATAATAATATACCTATTATTATTATGTGGCCATCACGCATAATATACAATACACAATATAATAGGTACCTATAGTGTCCTAATAATATATATTGAGCTTTTGTCGTCAATAGTTCGTGCCACTCGTATATTATTATGTAGCGACAGTGCACGTATTATAATAGCTGTATAACAACGGATTTAATATTAAAACTGTTTTTTACGTTCAGTGAAGTTAAATCGAATCAATTTTTTCGGGTAAACGGTTATCGGGAGAATAGGACCGTAACTCGTAAGCGATAATGTTTTTAACGTTAGTCGTAATGACTAATAATAAATTGTAATATCTTATTAGTTATTACTTCTTAGTTATTTCCCATGGAATACCTACCTACCTACTATGTCATTCCTGTGGTGCTGCGTATTCTGTAATGTATTCTGTCACGTATTGTGGTCGATGGTCACTATAATATGAAATGTGATGGTAATAATAATAATAAAAATAGATGGAAGTAGTGGTGTAACTGCATAAAAATCTAGGGGGGGGCTAAAAAATTAACCTCCCGTTTGGCCGTTCCTGTAGTCATAATCGCGATTTCAAGATAATAACGTGTTCACGAATCACGGATAATAATAGTCACGAATAATGCGGTTATTGCGATAACAGTAACGTCAACATAATATTATTCAACAAGAATAACCTAAAATAAACATAAACTTTTATAAAGTAATTTGAGGAAAAAATATTTTAACATTATAATATTATGTCAACAGTCTTGTTAAGAATACTTTTTAAATGAGGATTATTTTATTTGGATGGGCAAAATGATACTTTTGCTCCCACAAACATTTCGGGGGGGGGGGCGAAGTGCCCCCCTTGCCCCCTGCAATTACGCCACTAAATGGAAGAGTGAATTATAACTGGAAAAGGAGCAAAAACTATACCTCGAGCATGTTTGTATATTATAAAATCATACAATGAGAACTACAGAAACGAGAAAATTCGCCTTTAGGGTTTAAAACAGGGTAATATGGGTCAGTGGGTTCAACAAGGAAATAGGAAATATGATGAATATGGACTATGGTGTACGCGCGGGGGTTATATAAATGCAATACTTTATTATGATATATTTTACGCGACATAATATACTTATAATAAGTAGGTACCTACAACTCCATTGCACTTTTGCATTTAAAAATAGGTAACAATGCACCAAAGTTCCGAAATATGAATTACAAACATAATAAAATTAATTTACAATTTTTTTATTAAATGTATACCTATACGTACAAATAATTAATATGCGTAAACTACCAAAAAAAGCATATTTTAAAAAAGCAATGATTGTTATAAATTATAATATAACATAAATTATGATAAAAAACCAAATAATGGATAACCTTCATAAGAAATATGTCTGATATTTAGAATTTATTTTTTTATATTATAGAGTATTATAATTTAGTGTAAAATACCAAGTCTTAATTTTTCTTTAAGTATTCAATGAAAAAAAAAATGTATGCATTTATGTGCCCTACTAACGTTTAAAATATGCAAAAATATGCATGATAAAATTTCGTATTTAATATATGGTAATATTTTGACTCAAATTTGTATCTCACTTATTTTGAATTCAGAATGAAATTCTTCAATTATAACCACATATAATATAATTATTATAACCACTAGCGTAAGACCCGATCACCGAGTCAGAGTAATTGATATTCTATTATTCTATTATTCAATTTTTTTCAAATGCAAATTACCAGGAAGTAAAATTGGGCATTTACATTTTTCGGTTAGTGCGCACTGCGTAATCGTATTGAGTTTTTTTTGGATAAAAATAGAAAAAAGTGCAGTCATGTTGCACCTTTAAAAAAAACAATAGAAATAGCTATTGACAACGAAGACAAAATAATATGCCGAGATAGCCCATATACTCAGCATATTTTATCATTTACAGGGATACGGTAATGTACCTATGTAATGGCTCAATATTATCTTTATTAGAACGTCTTTTTAAAGTTTTTCTAGAACATTCTCTGAAACATCATACGGTTAGTATGCGATAATAATATGTACAAAGTGTGTTTTTAACGCTCCTGCAGGTACCACCGATGGTTTCTTGGTCGTCGTGCTGGTGTGTGTTTTTTTTTTGGCAAGAAAACAATCTCGATCATCACTTTATTATAATATTATAATATATAATCGTTATTATGGAATAATATTACGAAAATCGTCGGAGTTTACTCAACGGACTCAAAATCAGCCACCGATGCGATTTACTTGAATATATTTATTTTTAAACTTGGTATTTTCACGATGAATCTATACGCATATACAAACGGCCATAGTTTTGATCATTTTTTATTCTTCCCTTCTTCGGCAGTCGTCGTATTAAGAACGTCTATGTCAAGTGAAATGTTGATGATATTATGAGATAACAATCCGTCTGGTAATAATTAGTCAAACTTATGTCCTATATAATTATTATAAACGTCGATTAACAGCGGGGCGCACTTATGTAGGTAGGTACCTAATAATAAATATTAAATTGTACAATGTACAGACTACAGGTATTCAAAATATACCGTTATTACTTATTTCTTTATTATTAATCGTTCAGTCGTTTATTTTTTATTTTTTTATTGTGTGTGATAATAATTACTATTGTATAATAAGGCAGCTGTATTACTTAAATACCTACGTTTCCTAGTGGAAGAATTTTATTTCAAAACATTATTAACACATTTAAAATAGTAAATGGTTTTACAATTAGTATTAAAATCATTTTTTTTTTTTTTGATCATTATTATTTATAAGCAACAACTACAGAGGTTATTATAGTTTCAATTGTATAAGACAGATACAGTTAAACAACTATAAAATGGTTACATAGTTACAAATTAAGTTGATTTTTTTGTTAAAGTTAAATTCAACTATACAGGTCCACTTCTCTTAAGATGTTAATCATATTGGTGATGCTTTCTGTGTTCAGACTTGCTGTGCTACGTCTATATTTGATAGGATGTTGTACCTATTTTCTAAGATCGTTAATAAGTTGGTAGCATTCTAGTATTATGTGTTTAACTGTTATTATAGGCACGCCCGAATAAGGGAGCACATTGTAGAGGTGGGCAAGGGGGGATATGTCCCCCTAGAAAATAATAATGTAGGTATGCAAAAAAAAAATTATACATGCTTTGAATCCATATACCTACTTATTTCATATTTAATACCATACTTTATACTATAAACTTTTGCTTAATGTTTATCACTTAATCAGTGAACCAACAATTTTACGTTCGTATAGGATGATATAATAGGTTTTAAAATCTAGTTTCATTTTGTCTCCCACCCCTGAAAATTATCCTATGGGCTCGAATCTTGAAATCTGAAACTAAAAGGGTGGTGGTAGCTACATTTTTTTTTAAGTAAAAATTAATTTATAAATAGTGAAAATAGATTATAGATAACATTACGATTTGATAACAAAATAAACTTTAACTATAAACTATTTAATATAATTTATTATAAGGTATATAAATAAATACATAATAATATAATAAAACATTTCCAAATGGGGGGCGGCTAATCTTAGATACTCGAAAGGTTTATTTCTGGCCATTTAGGTATAGGGAAGGTCAGGTGGGGTAACAGCGACGTGGTTTTGCAAAATCTCAGTTAAATGGAACATACCATCTTACTGTATTCTTACGTGGAATATAGGTTTTTATCATTCATTAATTGAACGTATCAGGAATTCAAATTTGTATTCAAAAAAGTGTTCAGATAATTTTTTAATTGAAAAAAAATTATTGAAAAAAAAAGTGTCGCATTTTCCCTGCTACCGGGGTAAATTAAAAACCTGTACTTTTAATGCAGTTTAAGTTTTGGTCGATATAATTTAACACATATTCAAAGTTTAACTATCAACTATTTACACATTTAAAAATGAATATTTGTAACTCATAAATATTTTAGTCACAAACAATGTTTATAAAATCTTTTTAACTATTCAACAAAATAAGGCATGTCGCACATTCCCCGTGTGGAACTTAACACGGGGGAAGTGCATAATTGGCTAATACCTACTCATTTGTATCATACAATTAGCATAATTCATAAATTAAATAATACTATGAATATAAAATAACATTTATTTACCTAACTTGAAATTATTTTGAGCAATTTAGGTGGGTTAACTAGAGTCTAGTTACTAGACCGTTGAATTATCGTCGATTTAAAAAAATACGAGTAAATAATTGATTAGATTTTTAAATAGTGATAATAATTGCTATGTTTGATATCCTAAAGTGTACCTAACCAACATTATACAACATTCGATTACTATTAAACTTCGTAATATTCATGAAATCAACTTTAAAATTGAAAGATTTTATTTTTTATCCAATTAGGCACTAGCCCCGTTAGGCTCTTACCCCACCTGACCTTACTTCAGTACTTGTGTGTTATCATTGTATGACCAATCCGGATTCCGGAGATGGTTTGTTAATATTTTTCTTTTTTGCTTGGATTTAGATTAGGTCAGTATTTAATGGGATTTTTGATTTTCTTGAGTCTTATCTATTATCTCAACCAGTGTTTTTGTCATTTTTTTGTATCAAGTTTTTATTTGAATTTTGATGTCCTAGACCCTAGTAAGATTTTATGTAAATTTTTATTTGTACGATTGTCATAATAATATGTCGAATGTCGATAACGTACCTATATAACATAAAATACTTTTATCATTAGATTCAATACGAAATTGTTTCACCTAATCTGTAGGTAAGGTACTGTAACCGTCTGGGGCAAATCTTTTGAATTCGCAACATGCCAAAATCATCTTTAAATATTGCTCACCGATATTGTTATTTATAATGGCCGTAGAAATGTCTTTTAAGCGTTTCTGTTTTTAAAATCTAACTGAAACAATCAACTGTAGTTTTGTTATCGAACGAATAAATTATTCATTTTTTGTGCTAAAAAATAAAAGATAAATAAACAAAATCACTTTATTTCTCTTCCTGAAATTGTCACAATATAATAATACATAATTGTTTTAAAGTTAAACGATTACAATTTAATGAATATTAAATGTTATCACTGAACCACGTAATATTATTAATTATCATAGTTAAAACTATTCGACTTCAAGGGCATGTACCAAAAATATGACTATAAATCATTTGTGAAATAACAATATATTCTCGGTCTAGATACGGAAGAGAAAGCGTTTATGTGGACATTTTCAAGTACGATATTATAATAGTAGTATCAAATTCTTTTAAGGTCAAAAAACAAACAGAATAAAATATTATACAAAGTCCCAACTGTATAGATTAAATATTATTATTTATTAAGTATAACCGCCCCTAATTCTGTCCAAAAATGATAGTGGTGACTGGTGAGAGCTAGTGATACTTAATTAGTACGTTGTTATAGTACCTATAGCCTGTAGGACATAGGTACCTACATTATAATTGACATTTTCTCGTTGGGTAAAAAAACCCATTACAATGTTATTCAAAACAATTTTTTTTTTTTTCAAATAGCATTGTAAAACTTCTTTTATTGCCGAGTTAAAAAATAAATAAATACCAAGGTCGGTTTTACCATGAAAGTGCAATGTTTTTTCATTTTTGATGAAAACAACAAAATACTGCAGTTGTTTTAATGTTTTCCCGTGACCATTAATATATCATTGAACACATAAAAAACAACATTTTTATTAGTATTTATCGTCGAAAGAATAATTACAATTTTTCGGATGTATTAAATAATAAATTGTTATGGTTTTTAATTTAAAACTTCCAATGTCGGTTATTAGATTCTCCGGGTTCGTATATGAAGACCACAATCGCTTTGTTTTCATTGTTGCATAAACTATGTGACTATTTGCACTAACACATATTTATAAATTTATTCATAATAATATACACAAAAAAATATCCTCTTTTATATAATAATATACATTCATAATTAAATCTATTGAGTTACGAGAGTAAAATCTTCAGGAAACCAATGAAAAATAAAAACCTGTATTTTGCATGCGGTAGGTACCTAATTCCAAATATTATGAGTTATGACTTTACTTATACAGTCGAATAATGCAATATTATTTAAACAAATACACATAATTATTATACACATAATTATTACAATACTATAAGTACCTATATGAGAACAGAAAGTGGATCAAATTATCAACGATTATAAATTGACGCGTTGTCAGATAATAAAAATAACGATAAACAGTAGCGCAAGTGGCGAATAATACCTAATAACATACATTTATTGTTATCGTGTATGCAGTAACGTTTCATACATATATAATAGCATTGACAATAACAGTTATTGTTTTGGTTATGTATCTAGTTAGGTTATAAATAATTTCCTAGTATCCTAAATAAATAATTATACATTCACAATAGTTATGGAAAAGTGCCATTTGAGTGTAAAATACATAAATAGAGGTGAGAGGGGGAGAGGGTGTTGATAACAACAAAATAATAACGAAGGTGGACTAATCAATTGCATATTATAGAATATAGACAGATCCCTGCAAGTAAAAACGACAATTTTCAAATAGGTATAACATTTAAACTAAAAAGTTTCCGCGAACAGTGGTGGTTACAGGGGGGGGGGAGCTAAGGAGGCATTCCCACCCCAATTGCCGTAGTTAATCTATGTTTTGCACTGTATTTAGTCAATTTTGTAGGTAGCCCAATTTGTAGGCCAAAATTAAGCTGTCCTTAAAATACTGACTTGGTATCATTCAGTACTTCACTTAGTATCACTTATCATTCGCAATCAACTGAAAAAATACTTCTTAATACTATACTCACATTTGAAAAGGACTAAGTTAATAAGGATATTATACGAGGTGTAATTAACTATAAAATCAGTTTTTTTTTGTTCATTTTTCAGTATTAATTACCTTGTTATTACTGGTTCCTTTTCATGGGTAATCCACAAAGTAGATTTGGTGGAATTTATATATACATCAAATATGCACTCACAAGAAAAACAACATACAAAAATCGAGAAAAAATTCCAAGATGGTTTTGTACGTTTTTAAGAGAACGCCACACCTGCATTATATGTTGTCTCCGTCTTACAAATTCGTAATATACCAAATTTACTCTCAGAAATTCAATTTTTATGCCGTTAGCTTAAAAATTAGAGCGAATCGACCTATTATGAAACTTGATGGTAAGAACATTATCTGTGTTTTGTTGGAAGATTTTTTTTACGATAGTTCAGTTTTTAAGTGAATTATGAGCATTTTTAATTTAGATTTATTATTGGTTCATGCTATAACTAATAATAGTACCTACGTGATATTGCAGTTTGTGTATAAAAGTTTGACGTCCAGAACCGAAACACACTACATGGCGGGTTGATTTAGGAAAATAAACAGTACTACAATGTTTAATGACATAAACATTTTATTACCAGCTATATTTTTGGATAGTATATGAGAACCTACAAACATTTTTAAACAGTATATGGGGGCTAAAATGATCGCGAAAAACATCTATGGCATGCACCGTACGTATTGGGTTAAAAAAAAAAAAAAAACTATAGAAATCGTCGGTAATTTTTCGAACCCCCTAAAATCTTGTTGGTGAAACAAACAACAACAAAAACAACGGTCGACGTCCTAATGTACGCGTCGAGCTTCGTCGTGTTTTATAGGTACGTCACCGAGCGGAAAGGCCTGCGCCGTATATTATACGAACACAGATACGTTACACTGGCACCACGGCTGCTTGTAAGAACGTATATTATACTGATTTCAAGGCAGTGGCGTCTAGTGTAGGGGAGAGGCCCAAACTTGCAGGTCCAATTAAAACATCGCATGCATATTTACACTGTTTACGGTTTTTCAATACGATTAGCAAGTTGATTAAAAACGTTTTTGAGGAATCAACAAGAAATTAATGTTAGACTGTCGGGTCTTTGGTTAATTTAATTTAAAGTTCATAGCAATAGTAATAGTAATCTATGGTAATATAACATTAAAATAATGTATAGATGAAATTATCAATATTTTGTTTTAAAAATAAAATAATATATTTTACACAATAATTAGGTATACAATAAAATTGCTCAATATTTATTTGTATTGTGTATGTCATAATATTATTATAACCACTTGCGGCTACCTAAAAATGTGTATAGCTATAGCTGTATTAGTCCTATGTTTGACTAGTGATAAATTGGCTCATAGTGAAGATAATTCGTATATACTTAACTGTTTCAAGGGATTTAGTGCTTCTTGCAGTCTTTCATTCGTGATATTGTAGGTACCCGTGATCTACATAACAATAGTATATAATATAATGAGGAATATTTTATTGAATTTTCAAGCTTTTTTAACCAACGAATACAATTTTATTGACGTTTATAGAAATATTTTATTAAATTAATTTTATTTAATTTTAACCACCCAATGCACCAACTGTATTCACATTTTCACCGGAAAAGATACTGAAGTTGAAAATCGAAGCATTCTTTCGATTGCTTATCGTTTACACAAACACATAAAAAAAACACACAATATCATTGTAAAATCAATATACATTCATCGCTCTTGTTAAAAAGTTAATTTTTTTTAACTTTTTAACTTAACTAGTTAATTATTTTTGTTTTAACTTATTGACTTATTCAGTTAAAATGTTTATTGTTGTAACTTAACATTTTATAGTGAATTATCATTGTCGTGCAGATAAGTAAATTTTCTTTTCTTGTCATGCATAATCAACTAGACATACTGATTCATTGACACTTTTGCGATTTAGGTAATTTATTTTCGAATTGTATATTATAATAATCTAATTTTTTACACAGTGTTAAATGTCTTGGTAAATGTTTGTGTATAACAAAATAGTATGGTAGTTTACGACTTAAAAATATTGTACCTTCAAAAAAATTAACTTTTTTTTAACTGAGATAAGTTAATATCTTAAATTTATCTAGCTAAATATTTTTTTTTGTTAACTTTTAACTTAACTGAAGGCAATTTAATTTAATTAACTTAACTTTCCACAGTTAATTATTTTCATTAACTTGCCCACTTTTGTTTGTAAGTAGCAGTATGCATTTGGGGAGTCTGAGTTAATTTTTACATGGAGATGAGAAAAGTTCAAGCGGGAATATTCCGCTTTCGTGCATTCGATCTCCCTGAAGTTTTCAAGAGAAAATATAAACGTTTAACCATTCACATTATTAGCTTATCAGACACGATATTAATTAATACGACATAATAATTATGTTATAGTCGCTCGCGGACAGTCATCGTGTACGCATGTATCAATTACGCTATCGTTATTTTTATTTATACTCTTGTGTAAACTCATCGATCTTTTTCAAATTGCTTATCATTCAAAACAGAAAAATCATTGATTCAAACTTTTCGAAGAACGTACAAACTTCGGGGGTCTAACGACCGCCCTCCCCCCAGGTAATATTCACTCAAATATTAATTACCTATATTCACTGTAAGCAGTACAAGTTACATCATACCATGCCGCGTAACAATGAGTTGCCGCCGGAATCACCAGTCGCCGCTGTAATAAACAAAGATAAGCACACACCGAAAACACCAATTAAAATTGTTAATCGCAATACCGTTCTAAAAACAGCTAATACAAACTTCCTCCTAAACGATAAAACAAACGACGGAAATATTGATGACACCGACTGGTTAATAGTCGAACCCAAATCACCTAATGTATATAAAAAACTTAAAGCCTCTACTAGCTTATCTCCCAAACAAAATCATCAGCCGCAACTCATCTCAAACCACTTAATAAGTTCACTGTGCTCTAAATCCTCTTGACGACGATACAAATAATACGGATACTGGTCAACCAAATATTAATTTATCTGAAACTGAAACACATACTCCACCTCCCATATTTATAAAATTAAGTACATTAAATTATAATGGTTTTTGTAACGCGATAAAAACCGCAATTAGCTTAAATGATTTTACATGCAAAAGTAATTTAAATTAATTAAAACTTCTAACGTTCAATCCTGTTGGGTACAGAAATGTGATACACTTATTAAAAGAAAAAAAAAGATAATTTCCACACATGTATCAACTTCAACAAGAAAAACCATTCCGTGTAATCTACGCATCACACTACTGATATAAATTACGTAAAAGACGAACTTGAAGTGCATGGTTACAGAGCAGTCCAAGTAGTCAATTTCCTCCAATAGCGAACAAAAAAGCCTCTTCCTCTTTCCTTTGTTGATCTGAAACCTGACCAACACAACTCTGAAATTTCCAAGCTATCTTCCATCTGTTTCACAAAAATTAAAGTAGAAGAACCTCGTACTCGTTAGCATCTAATTCAATGCCACCGTTGCCAAAAGTCGGTCATACGAAAACATATTGTAATCACCAACCACCCTGTGTTAAATGCAGTAAATCGCATTTGACAGAAAATTGTCAAAAGTCAATCGACCAACCACCCTAATGTAAATAAGAATTCTCTGTGAAGAACAGCATCCTACCAGTTACCGAGGATGTCCCTTTTATCAAGACATCCAATCCAAACGAAAATCCCCTCTTACAAAAAAAGCGAAGACCAATCAAAATAATTCAATTTCAGAAGATAATGTAGAAGAACCCACTGGTAATACCTCTAAATACGGCAATCATACCTACATGGACTATTTGTCTTTTTAAGATAGTGTTTATTCTTATATTTTATTATGACTAACTTTACTGATATAACTCAAGTCATGTTAGGGAGCAACATAAAAAATGCACTTCTTGAATAAATGGACGATATGCTAGGAATTAGCCCGATTAGGATGACACAATCTCCGCTCATAATCATTTTTCGTATGCAATGATTTTATCATTGAATTAAAATACCTAAAACACATCTAATCCAACAACACGCTCGACAACAAATCTACAGCACAGCGGTAGGTACCCACTTGTTCACCTTTATACATTTTTAATAAATATTCATGAAGTAAGATGAAAGTAAGATTGATGAAGTAAGATTTTTGGTGTAGTTATGAACATTTTCATCTCGTTATTATTGTATTATTTGTTTATAGCAAAACTATTTACAAGTAAAATTATACCTACATTTTACCAAATTATAACACACCTCCTTTAAGTAAACTTGTATTGGATCTTGTGTATCACAATACGGTAATTCACTTATTGCAGTGATTCCCAACTGGTGGTCCGTGGACTCATCTTAAGTGGTCCGCGAATAAAAAAATTTAAATTAAAAAAATGAGCGAAATTATACTTGATATTTTTTGTTATT
>WHPZ01585623.1:0-20713 GCA_016617965.1 Macrosiphum rosae
TTGTTACAATGACATTTGAAAAGTATTAAAAATCCATTTTTAAATAAAATTTAAAGTTCAAATGTTGACAAAAAACGTATAAATCACGAAAATGTGGAAATTATTTTGAGTTGGAAATTCATAAAAAATTTTTCTTTTTAAATCTAAGATTTGAAAATGTAATACAAGATCCCTCATAAGTTTGTCTACATGTATCAAAAAATAAAAAAAGTCTACAAGAAAGTTAAATTAAATTTTCATGAGAGTTTAAAGTTCATAATTTCACAACGTTGGACATTCACTCCAATTCTCTTGTAGTGATTTTCTTATTTTGTTGTAATTCGAAAACGAATAACTTTAGATACATAAAAAATTGTCTGAATGTTTATATTCTCATTTTCTATACATCATACAATTTCGAAAATATTTTGACTAGTTTTGAGCTGTTCACGGAAATTTTTAAATTTAAATTTTTTTAGTTTTTTTTTATAAATATCAATAAATTTTATTTGTTGGGCCAAGAAGCGTTTTATTGGGTAAAAAAAATTATACAAGCTCCTGACACCTATATTGTTACTTTAACTGTTGAAAAATTATAAAAAAATACCAATTATTACAAAAGGTAAATTAAAATTATTTTAATCTATCAATAAATTGACTTCATTAAACTTAGATTCGTTTTTAATATATATTAATATCTATCTATAGTTTATCATTACCGAATGATGTTGTTTTATGAAGTATTGAACTTTTATAACATTATCTAATAATATAGTTATAATATATATATAATTGGGTGTAATTAAGATAATGACGATACTACTACGATTGTCGATTAAATAATCTCTCAAAAAAGTATAATCCATTTTGAGTCCCTAAAAAGGTATACTACATCAATTACCTATATCTGATTTATCATTTTTTCGATCACATTTGTCCCAGTTGCCATACTAAATTACAAAACTCGAAAAACAATATTCTACTTTAAATTATCTAATATATGTAGTTTAAAATATTCACACAATACTGTTTAATCGTGAATTCGTGAACAGTTGTCAAGATTTGTAATGGAAAGAAAAATTCCGAAATAATAAACCAAAATAATTTATAAATGATTGGTGAAATACTGAAATAAATTGAGGGTGCTAGTTTGAAGAAGCACCCCCAAGCACCCCCCATGTGCGCCTATGTGCTTGACACAGCGAGATAAATGGGCTGAAACATGGATTAAAATAATATAATATCTAAAAGTAAGTTATCGTGGGTCTTGGTGGATATTTACAAGTTATTACGGTGTCTATTGCCTATTTAGCTATTATATAGTATTGTATCACCGTTATAATATGTTGGTTATCATCTTAATAACTCAAGTCACAAGACAGGTACTTTCCCGTAGTAAAATTATATAAAAATATCAAATATTATATAAGAGAACGTATGGCAGGTAGATATGTCATATTTTCCGGTAGGTAGCATACCTACTACATGCGTACAGTTTTTACTTTTTTTGTAGGTAGCAGTATCATTTTCCGGTAGATAGCATACTGCATGAGTACCGTTATTAATTATCACAGTGGGGGATTATCCAACCATCATAGCCCATTGTATGTATATCAGATATCTCACATTCACATATAAAATCTTGTTTCACAAATTGTATAATGTCAATAGGTATATATTAAATACCTAGCCAATGATACCTAATGGCCAATCCCAATAATAGTATAAACCTACAACCTACATCAAATATAAATCAACATACATTTAAAAAATGTATTACGAACTTATTTACAATCTTAATTCGACCATTATATTATAGCTTATACTATATTCATTATTTAAGGATAATGTTGGGGTTGTTTGCGCCCCTATGAACTAAGACATTATTTTCTATTGACTGATCGATAGCTGTTTGTTTATTCTTCGTTACTGTCATATTATAGTGATAAGCACCGTAACTAACATAAACACAACACCACTTTTGCGCCGCAAACAGGGGTACCTAGCCACACTATAAATTCTACATTTTTATCTATCAAAAATAGTCAATTAGAATTTTCTACTCCCATATATTAGAACGTATATTATTCTAATAAATGCATAGGTAATAGGTATATCATGCAATTTATTATAACACACTATATTATATAGCTTTTAGATTCGTAATAAAAATATAATGCATTCAATGGGGAGCTATAGCCTATAAGCCTATAGCTAAAGCTAACCACCTTACTCTCTAGTCTTTACTACCCTCTTCTCCGTCCTGGTGAACACTAGTACACTGTGTACGGCGTTGTCATGTTTTTAACCCTTAATACAAATACACGAACAAGACCACGTGTTTTGCGAACTGTCTGTGTTTTTTTTTTCTTTGGTCACTATACATACAGCCGTCCTCATGTCTAGAGGGCGCAGTAACGGATGTCGGGTGCGACGAAACTCCGTCCGAGGTGCGAGTGTTTTGCAACGTCCGCAATGGTACCGCCACTCCAGACGGCGGCGACGGTCACTTCCGGTCGAAATACTGCCGGCTTACGTTACCCCGAGACGCAAAGATCCTGTCACTGGCGTACGGGAGAGGCACTACCCGATACTCGTATCATGGTGCGACGTACAACGATTGCGGTGTGTCATTCGCTAAACCACTGAGACGGTCCGAGATCGGCCGATGGAAATGCATGAACGCCATGTCCGACGACCGCGTTTATGGCGGGTTCGTCGTCGTCGTGCCACCCAACAATACGAAAGGTATACGACCTACGACTATAATACCCACGACTGACTGCGGTGACGACCATATTTTTATTACAATACAACTCATGTCCGTATATGCATTATGCATAGTCTCTATCTATATATGTGTCATATATAAGACATAGTTTAACATGGCTTGTGTGACGCACAAATTGACTATGCATACGAGCATCAATAGGCAAAGGCAAATATAATAAATGTATGCAACATAAATAATTATGCATAACATGAAAACTTTCTATAATTTTAATTTTGTTTCAAAATTAAACTTTGAAATAATACAAATCGAACCCACACTGGCATTCTCTCTGAAACCTATCCACGCGTATGATGTGTTCTTCTAGATCCACAAAAGTGACTGCTATAACTACCTGTACGACTGTACCCATCACGGTGTAGGTACGGTTACGGTATACCTATTACCTACTAATCACTTATATTATTATAAGAAATATGTTTTTTGTACGATACGAATTATCACTATAAAAGTTTTTAATTATTTATTCGTTGCGAAATTCATGCCACTCATATCCCTGGTCCCTGGGCCAATGGTAAACGGTTGTAATTGTGTATCATAGATAATTCGGTTTTATGTATAATATTTCCTGACCGTTTTGCACTATGCAGGTATACCTCCGCTCACGGTGACAACCGGAAGGTCTGTGATGGTGCCCAAGGGCAACACGTTTCATGTGGAGTGCAGTGTACATTCGGAGATCGACTATTGCTGGTTGCGGCACCCGAACGGCACTGCTATCCCGGTGACGGTTCCCGACAGCACTGCGGCCGGTGACCCGAAGAGGGTCGGAACTCGGTACCGGTACACGGGCGAAGGGTTGTCGTTCGGCCAATGTCACGTGGCGATCGGTGACGCATCCACGTTGGACACGGGTCCCTGGCTTTGCGCTTTGGGTCTGCGTGACGACCGCCGTGAAATGTACGGTACGGTGGACGTTACGGTTTCCGGTACGTGTATAATATTATGTACAAATATATAACGAAATGATAACTACACGCGCGATCGATCTATCCTCTGCGGGACAGTGCGGAGCACACAGATATTTTTAATGGGAGTGGTTACCGTTACCAAAAGAGGGGGGAACGAACACCCAAATCTCCCCCCTCGTGAACACCACCACTGTGGGGTTAACTGCAATACTTCAGGTCTGCATAAAATTCAAAATTCCTTCTCTCCAACGGCATGTACCCATAAGAATGCGATGTAGAATTTTCTCGGAATCGTCATCACATACCCAGCAATATGCGCGGTCATCTAATATCCATGTGAAGTTTGTCGTGTAATCCTGTTTGCGCAGAGTCCGTGATTGCTGCCCGCCAGGAAGAATTGTACGCGACCGAGGGCACCCAGGTAACGCTCGGATGCGACACGGTCGAGAAGCAGCCTATAGCCTACTGCCGGTTCCTCACGCCGCGTCTACTCGGATTCGCTGTGGACGAGAAATCGAACGCTCAGCCACCGCCCCGGTACGCGTACTCTGGCCAAGGACTGACGGCCGGCCACTGCGGTTTGTCCGTCGACCGCGTCGACGATTCCGACTACGGAAACTGGACATGCGCCGTGAAGATCCTAGACTCTTCCGGATCTGAAGAAGTCAGCACGACCGTCCTGTTGCGGAAACCCGAAGGTACCTATATATATTACATTACTACATATCATTAACAACACGCGCGGGAAAGAACCAAGAAGTCACAGACGTACTGCAGTGGTCAGTGACTGTGTCAGGTCAACAGTTATAGGCAAGAAAGGATATTATTTTCAATATAAAATGAGGGAAACTTTGACTTTGATACAGTTAAGTTTTTATTTTTTCGATATTACTTTTAGCAAGAATATTATTCAACATAGAAATAACAAATTTCAAAACATTAATGACTTTGTCGTTTTAATGACAAAATACAAGTATTGTTTCTTTAAATATAAAATAGGAATACTAAGATTGATGATTAAATAGCCCCCCCCCAAGACTCAAGTGGTAAGTGGCTATAGGTTACTGTTTTTACCCGCACAACACAGTTTCCAACAAATATTTTATATACTATGGTTTATTTTACTTAATGCACCAGAGAGTGTGTATATTATGTGTATATTATCTACAGTGCTTGGAAAGTTCCTTTAAAAAAGGAACTAGTTCGCGTTCGCGTTCCTCTTGTTAAAAAGAAACTAAATCCTTTATCGTTTCTATCTTGACTAGTTCTTTTCCTCGTTCCTTTTTAATGTGACGTAAAATAAAATAAAAAAACATAGGTACATTGTACATGTTTATACTACAATTGTTTTAATTTTAAAATTTTAAATATAAGTCATTGTTATTTAAACATTTAGTAATAGTTTTAACTTTTATAATTAATAAACTGTACCTATAAATAAACCACCGAGACAGAAATACAGAATTTATATTTTATAAACATTATCAATAATATCGTAAAAGTGCAGGTTTATTTTTATAGCTCTTCATATTAGTTGGGCACTAAATTTTAATAGAAGCTATACATTTTTTTTCTTTTTAGTTTTAAAAATGATTTAATTACTTTTATTTAAAAATAAATTAACGAAGAAAGGAACGAAAATAATCGTTCATGTTCCTCTAAAAAGTGAACGAAATTCCAATACGTTCCTAAACATGAAAAAGGAACTACGTTCCCGATAAGTTCCTAAAAATGGAACGAAATCAAAGGAACGGATGCCGTTCCTTCCAAACATTGATTATCTATGTTATGTCGCAGGGTTTACGATGATCCAGATCATCGGCATCGTGCTATGCGGCACTATGATATCCATCATGTCGCTGTTCTTCGCCAATCATCTCATCACCAACCCGTCAGCAAAGACGACGAAAAAAATCGAAAAATTAGAAATGCAACTCGAAGCGGGCGAACAGGGTGCAAGTCGCAGGGTAGGCGCCAGAAGAGCGCAGAATAGCACGCGCGTGATCAGAACTCAGCCGGGTCGGAGCAAACACGGGTCCATACCTCGGAGAATTTGACCGTTGCACCACTCTATTATTTTAGTGGCCGCGATCACTATCCAATTTTTCGAATATCTGTAACGCGAGATCTATACTACAATAGGTTTAAGCAAAATCTTTCGTTTCCGCTCAATATGATCATTAAAAAATGTCTATTGATTCATTCACAATGGCGTAAAATAACAAATAATAATAAACTGACTTCTGCAGATTATATTTTATTATGTTATTAACATTATTTATACACTAGGTATTTATTATGTATGGCCAATGGCCCGTGATGCCATGACGGTAAGCAAAATAACAATTAACTTATTCCCTGATGTCAGATTCAGACTATATGAATTCCTAACGACTTGACTTACGAAAAAATAATTGCATTGTAATATTTAATCCCCGGTTCCGTGATCGTTAAATGATTATTCGGATCGAACGGGTGGAATGTCAAAAAAAAAAACGAAAAAGATACCTACCTATGTGTTTCTTTAATTTTAAGAGTAATTTTTTTTTTTTTTTTTGACAATTTTACAACCTAAGTACGCTGATGTACCAACTGTGGAATTTGGTAACTTTATTATTTTCAATTGGTAACAAATAACAACTATATTTCGATTTTACTAATCGATTCCGATACTCGCGTACTAGGCTTTTAGCTTTTTTCCTGAAAATGTTGATGGTTGGATTCATCAATTTTGGTTCACTACTTTATTAAATACGGCCCTCTAAAGTCTGAAGTTTAGTAAACTTATTAATAGTTTTAAATTGTAATTAAATAATTGGAATAAATTTAGTTTTCTACAGGTAACATTTTTTTTTATATAATATTATCTTGAGTATTTTTGACTCGATTCATCTCGTTTTATAATGTTACTAAATAAAATATAATAACATGAAAAAAAAACATTTTGTTCAATTTTTGGATGGATAGAAGATCCGCATAAAGTGACTGCAAAATTAGTAGTTAATTATCATTTAAAATAATACATAACAAATGATTTTATTATGAATTTTGCTAAATTATAACAATTTATTTATTTTCGAGATTTAAAGAATTTCGTAAAAATTTGAACTTTAAATGCTTTAAAAGAAATGGTGACCATTTATCTTCGATATTTTTTTTATTATGGTTTAAACAACTTATGTTGAACGATACAAAAATTGTATCATAAATAATAAACATACAAAAGTCAAAATTTTAAATGTCTAAAAAGCACAAAAAGAGCCATAATTCCATAATATTTCTAAAATGATATCATGTCTAGAACTTGATAGTGTAAACCTTTAGCTGAATACTAAAGTCTATAGTCTATTCATTATTTGTAAACAATAAAAAAAAACAAAATGGATTTAGGTATCGTGTTTTTTTTACCATTAATTTTGTGAAGTAGTGACAAACTTTTGACCCCCCTTCTTCCCTTAAACACAAACCTTTCAAAGTTGAAGATTGAAACATTTTATCCTTTAAAGGTTAACTACAGACAAAAACTAACCAATACAATCACCGCTTCACTCCACTCAAAATCTACAATATTTCATTGGGAAATAGAAAAAAAATTTATGACTAATTAATAATAAACTATCTTATAATACATAAAAATAAAACAAATAACAAAACAATTTTAAATTTAAAAAAATATAATCGTATTATTACATAACTTATTATAATTTAGGTAACATGTTTTCTTACTGTACAAAATTATTCTAATATAACAGTATAATTTCAACCCTCTTTAATCATTAATATTTACAAAAATTTACTTGATTACTTAATATGAATGTTAATAATATTTAATATTTTATTTTTCATTCCATTGATTTAATACTTTTTATATTATCCATACTAACATTTATTTTTAGTTTAAAAAATATAGATAGAGCTATTTATAGTTAGTCTATAAATGTTGTTTATAAATAAAAAAGTATTGTCTTTAACTATACAGTGAAATTATATGAAATGCTATAGACTTTACATTAACTAAAATACTTATAAATATTTATAAAAGTATTATAAGTCCAACAAATTATTTGTGTCATCATTATATTATTTTGTAGTATAAAACATTTTTATTTAAGTATTAAAAACATTAGATATTGCAATGATGTAAGTTCTGAAAACTAAAATTAGCGACTTCTAAAAGTTTAAGTTTATTCAAGAAATGTAGAAAATACCCTGTTAACAAGTGTTTTGAAATATGAAAATAAATATTATATTATTATTATATTTTAATAAACATTTTATATTTAATCATAATACACAAAATATCAAAATTTTTAACGAATATTTGAATTTATAAGTTGTATAGATGTCTTATCCTTATTAGTTATTACAAACGTATAACACATCAAATTTTACATTTAATAATTAATTTTTTCTTATTTTTAATATTAGAGTGAATTTATTACCTATTAAAAATTTAAAGGTAAGTAGTTTTAAAACAAGATAAGAGCTATTTAAAATTTAAAAAGAAAAATTTTTTTTATAAAAATAAATTAGTGTTACAATTTATACATGAGTAAAATAAACAATGTTTATTAACCCATTAATGCTGTGCGTTGCCATATTGCAACATAGATTTTTTGCAATCATTTTTGAAGTATAACATATGTTTTCAATAAAATGTTGGTTAAAATCATAAATAAAATAACTCTTGCGCTAATGGGTTAAAAGTTAAAAGTAATGGGAATGGTTGAATTGGGAAGGCACTTAATAGAACAGTGGCGTGGCAAACTAAACATTTTCCAGAGGCAAGTTACAAATATCCTAAGTCCTAATACATGATAATGTATTAATATATTATATAATATAACTTTTAACCTCCCAAGGTTGGCCAGACTGCTGTCCGTAGTATTTAGGCCTGTATGGTGACAGGCCGACTAGTAAGTTAGTTAGTTGTGCGCCAGACGTTGTCTGTGCGGTCGTCTCTCTGCCGGTTTGTGCGAAGAGCGAGCTGAAGAGTGAATATTGTGTTAATAAAGTTATTTAATACTAATTGAAAAGTGCGTTTTCTTATTTCTACTAGTATAGTGTTGTGAGCTGATTTGGCGTTGAAGAGGCGATAACATAACTAATTAAATTTCAGATCGTTATTGACTACCCATTGAGTATATCATATTATATTTATATTTTATACTAAGGGATCCACCAGCTACCACTTATCCCTCTATTTAAGAAAAATCTAATTTAAAAAATAACCACGTCACTGCACCTGACTAACAACAAAACAAAAATTACAATATTATAAAATGCTCATAATAATCTTTAACATTAAAATATTTGTAGAGGTTAATAATTGTACAATAAATTATAGTATAAAATACTAGTATACTACCTATAACAATACTGTAAAATCAATGGCATTAATAGGCAATCAATGTTGAGTACCTTTTCGTACTAGAGGAAAACTGCTCTTTGGTTGTACAGTATTAAATTTAGTTGCAATATAAATAAATGGTTCAAATAAACTTGTCCGGTCCAAAGCATTAACTTCAAAATGTTTCATTTTTTCTCTAATAGACCAATGGGAAGCTCGACTTGTAGGACACTCTAAAGTTGGTGCTTTGATATCCATTTCTCGCATTCTATGGCCAATAATGACATAAAAAGCCTAAAAAAATAAATACATCAAACATAAAATGTATTATTTGTTTAATCTTAAGAATTAAAGAATAACAAGATACACTATTTAAATTTCTACTATATTTACATCTTTTTTCTCCTTATTCTTATCAATTTCTTTTTTTAATGTGACCAAGCAATCAAATGTTTCTGGTCGACTTGTATCATATACTAGTATAAAGGCATCTGCAATGGACGCATACTGCTTAGCTATTTGACCAAAAGACAACATAAGCGAAGGATCTGGATTTGAATACAATCCAACCTCAGGTAACTGTGTCAAATCCAAACCAGCAGTATCATAAAAACGAACTTGTTCACGTACTCCTTTGCTAATATCTATAGTTATAGAAGCCTGGTATATATCTTCGATGGTAGGCCACAGTTTCTACAACCAAAATTAAACAGCAATAATAAATAATAACAGTAGGTATTCTATGTTCTAATAAACTCACATAATTTTTACTAAAATGTCCATAAATTGCTTGTTCCAATATTGCTGTCTTACCAACGCCTTTCACGCCAAATACAACAACACGATAGTTTTTTACCATTTTTACTTATACAGTTTAATTGCAGTTCAAAATAATTACAAATAAAGAAAAAAGTTATAATATTGATATTATAATAGGGACCTATATCATATATGATCATAAAATCTTGACAGTCGACACTGACATTATACATTTATATCAACATAATTAATATTTGATGATAATTATTTATAACAATAATTCAAATATGAAAAATTAATATCAGTGATTATTTCACAATTTTTTTTAAATTCAAGTATTTTTTTTAAATTCAAGTATACATTTCGAAATCATTCATTGTGAATTTATTGTGATTTGTGATAAAAACGTAATCATAAACCACCACAGATATAGATTATCTATATCTGTGTAAACCACAGTCTTATCGGTATATAATATAATAATATTATGTTTAAAGCACAAATATGAATTATGAAATATTAATATATTATTACACTTTGTTAGTACCCAACAATAATAAAAAAAATAAAATTAATCAAATAGAAAATTCATAATAATATTATGTTTTTACTTTAAATAAATAATTCGAATATTCATGGTCTAAAGAAAATCTATAGGCCATCTCGTTCCTAACATCATTTTAGCAGATAACATAAACCGATATTTTTGTTTATACTTTATCCATGATAGGCGCATAGTACATGCAATTAATAATTATACATTACTGCATAGTGCATAGTCGAGTAAACGATATATTCAAATATTTCAAAACTATTATAATAATAAATAATATAATAATAATAATATAAAAAGTAAAATATACTATATTATATTATACATGTTTTAAATTTATCTTTAGTGTATTTTTAAAAGCACATAATCTCTTGTCAAGATGTCGGACGACGAAGAAATCACTTATGTAAAAAAACAAAAAACCATACACTACGGCTCGTTAGAAGATCAAGAACGTATCCGTCTATCTTCTTTAGCCTTCACTGAAAACGATGGTGAATCAAAAGTTGTAGGAGGAAATATAAACGTATCCAATGGTAATAATATTAGATGAAAATAATGATTCCAATTAAAATGAAATGTAAAGTAGGTATTTTTATCAAATTAATAATTACATTGTTGTTGTTGACAGAATATTTTGATTTGGAGGATGCTATATCTAAAGACAAACAAGCTTTACTTGAAGAATTTGAACGTAAAAAGAAAGCTCGGCATGTGCAAGTTTCTACTGATGATGACGAAGTTAAAAAAAACCTCAGAAAGCTTGGACAAGCCATATGCTTGTATGGGGAAGGACCAGCAGAAAGAAGAAATAGATTGAGAGAACTGCTTTCAAGGTATTTAACATTCATTTTTACAAATGTATTAGTTAATGTCTTGATGAATTAGTAATTACTACTTTGATAACATTAGGATTAACAGACATTGTATAAATATGTTGTAGAGTAGGAGAAGATGTTGTAGCAAAAAAACCAGAAGAAGAAAGAGAGAAACGACAGCAAATCAAAGATCAAGATACAACCTGGTACCATGAAGGGCCACCTTCACTCCTCGATGCACGTTTATTTATGGCAGGTATGTATATAAATTATAACAGTAGTCGTGATAACTCGAAAAACTTGACAACTCGAATTGTGTTTTTTCCCCCTCTTTATTAAGTAGATATCTGAAAGTGAATTTATTATCCCCCCCGTCAACTTAGATTTATTGCGACAACTGTATTATAATATGTTATATAAATAGCATTATATTTTTATACTAATATTTCATTAATACAGTCCACACATACAAAAAAATCATTTTATTTTTATTTTGATAAACAAAAAACTTCCCCTAATATGATGGTTCATTATTGGTTTTAAAATAATTATTTTAGAGTATTCATTGTTGAGATCAAACTTTCGTTTGGAAAAGCTCAGAGAAGAAGCTAGTATACCTGAATCAACACTTACAGCTCGCTTACAAGATTTACACAAATACACAACATCTCTTTCTATTTATTGTAGTCAAATTGGCGATACTAGACCAATTTCATACTGCCGGTTTAGTCCTGATTCGCAGTTTATAGCTACATCATCTTGGTAAATTATTTTTATTTCTGATGAACTTGCTTTTAAAGGTCTATTAGAACTTTCTTATAATTATTGTTGTATTTATAACTTATTTCAGGAGTGGTTTGTGTAAATTATGGTCAGTTCCCGATTGTTCATTAGTTCAGACGTTCAGAGGACATAATTGTAATGTCTGCTCTATCACATTTAATCCACATGCCGGCACTGCAGAAAATGTCTGTGATCTCGTATCATGCGCCAGTGATGGTTCTGTTAAACTTTGGTCCATGGATAGGTAAGTTATTTTACTGCTTGTTCGGGTAAAATATGGAATGAACAAACAATTTTACAATGTTCCAATAATGTTTGTTTTTAGCAAAAAAGAAGAACCTGTAGCAGACCTGGAAGGTCATGCACCATTTAGAGTTTCAAGAGCGGATTTTCATCCATCTGGTCGATTTTTAGGAACTTGCTGTTTTGATAATTCTTGGCGACTATGGGATTTAGAACAAGGAGAAGAAGTTCTCCATCAAGAAGGACATTGTAAACCAGTTTATTGTATGTCGTTTCAGTGTGATGGCTCAATTGTTGCGACTGGGTAAGTACAATTATTTATTAATTGTATTTAAATATTCAAATAAAATCCCTGTTTTAGTATTAATATCATACTCATTCATTATTTCGTATTATATTATGTTAATAGGGGATTGGATGCGTTTGGTCGTGTTTGGGATTTGCGTACAGGAAGATGTATTATGTTTATGGAAGGTCATTTAAAATCTATATATAGTATAGACTTTTCTCCTAATGGGTAATTTTTTATTTGACAAAAGCTTACAAAACAATACTCAACTAAAATTAATTTTAATTTTAAGTTATCAAATGGCCACTGGTAGTGAAGATAACACATGTCGTATTTGGGATGTAAGAAAACGATCATGTCTATACACTATTCCAGCGCACATGAGTCTTGTTTCGGGACTGAGATACCAACCTGAAGGTCATTTTATAGTTACGTCTTCATATGATAACACAATCAAGGTACTCATAATAAATAAATTGTGTTAATTAGTTAAATAAAAATATTTAATTTTTATAGATTTGGGCGAATAAAACATGGCAAATGTTAAAAACACTATCTGGACATGACAACAAAATAATGGGAGTGGACATATCTCCAGATTCTAAATATATAGCATCTTCATCATATGATAGAACATTTAAATTATGGGCTCCTGAATACTCATCATAACTTTTGAGTTTAGCTGATTAATAAATATGTTATTTTATACTTGTTAAAATAATATAGTATTAAAATAAATTGCATATTACATTTTTTTTTATCTTATATTTCTAATTTTTGCTATTACCGATGCTACTTTTGAAGCAGCAATTGATGATGATTTCATTATGTACTCATCACTTTCTAGTCTTAATAAATTCATTATTTGAAGAGTAGTTTCATTGAGTTTGACTCCAAGTTCTTCCAATACATATCCCAAGTATTCTGAAATAATATGTTTAAATAAGTAAAATAAAAATTAGTAAAAACATACAGATCAGTTGCTGATTATGTATTGTATTCAAGTGTAATTAAAATGCCAGTACAAAATAAGGTTTCCAATTTTAATTTGTTGTAATATTATATTTAAAAATATATTCTTTTATTTACCAAACAATACTTATATAATAATTTAAAATCCTTTAAAAACTCATGGCATTGAGTCAAAAAAAATATACAGCTAAAATTCTTGGAACTATACTCTATTCCAAATTAGTCTTGAAAATACCCCATCGTGGTTTGAGCATGTGCAGTCTCATTGGCTGCGGTCGGGGTGACTGACTATTGCAGCCAATCACATAGGTTGTGCAGTTTTTCCAGACTTATTTGGAATAGACTATAGTCCACCATCCAGTTTTATTCATATAACAACAAATTTTACATTAATCTTCTTCAAAATTTTAAAAGCAGTAACTACTGACTTAGAAGGAATTAAAGTATAAAGTAACACATTCCATAACATGTATTGAAAAGTAAATATATTCATATTGCAATGATTACTAAAACTATAAATAAATGGTATAATGAAAATTAATGAGTAAAAATAATTTATTTTGTGATTTAACCTGCTCAATATTTTTTTATTGAGCTATGTAAAATAGTGAATTAAATTAATTCATAAAAGATTTACCAATATCTGCAGCTAGTTGTTGAGCAGCCAAATCATTTATTTCTCTTAATGACTGTATCTGTTCTACATACACATCACATGTATTTCTTGCTAATATCCTTAATAAGACATTTGTAAAACTTTCTTCCGGCGAAGCATCTGTGTAACGTCTATCAGATATACTTAAAACTACAGTTACTGCTTCATTATCTCGTACTAAAAATGGTTCAACATGCTGAGGAAGTGTAATTAAATACTGTCCAATCTATGAAAATGCAAAAAAAAATTGTTTACCTAAGATTATTTGTTTTAGAAACATACGGACATAATTATCTATGGTCACATATAACATTACTTGGGTAATATATTCTCGAGGAGAAAGTCTATGAGCATCAGATGTTTCCTTATTAAATTTTACTTTTTCCAGTTGCTCTAAGTAAAATGATATTGGCCTAAATGATATTTTATAAAAAGTTTGGTATATATGAGAACATAATTTTTCTGTCGCTTGAATTGATTCTTTAAATAATTTCCAGTCACTATCTAAAAATAAAATTATGTTTGTACAAAAAATTATGTATAATAGTTATATGAAAGAAAAGAAAATGTTAATAACTTAGCAAAGCTTTGTGTATGTAAAAAGATTGGAGTCCGTTGATAGAACTCAATGAAATAACAAATAAAATAAACACTAAACTTAACAATATTTTTAAAAACTATTAAAGCTTACTAAAAAAAAAATAATTTATAAATTGAAAAACATACCACTTTTTAATAAATCAATAACATTTTTTAATTCAATTTGCCTATCTTCAAGTAATAAATATTTTGAAACATTTAATGCTCGTTGTTCATTTGTTAAAATACAACTTTTAAATTCAGATTCCACAAAATATAGTTCTCGTAAAAATTCTCCTAAAAATATAAAATAATAATTTCAAATGTTAAATGTACAACAATAATTCTATGTTTTTTGAATAATCACCAGCAGATTGTAAAAATTTTAAACATATTTGAAACAAATTCCAGTTTTCTCCTGGTTTAATGTTAACTAATATTTTTTTTAATACTTCTTTCCCTCCTTCAATAACGTTAGAAAATATCCTCTATAAATTAAATTATTTTTCATTAGACATATTTCAATGTATTTTAAGTAAAATTATTTTTCTTACGTTAATAGCAAAGATCATTTCAGGAAAAACACAGTGACTAAAAACAGCACTTCGACGTTTTGCTTCTTCTGATGCTCTAAAAACAGTTAGTTGAGACTGACCAAAAGCTTGAACTACATCTACTAAATCATCTTGGTTTAATGCAAAATCAGTGATTTTTTTTGAATGCTCATATTCAAATTCTTTGTAAGAAACAATTTGTGGAATCAATGGTCTGTATATACTTGTTAATATGTTATCCCAATTAAATGAATCACCTATACAAATGTTATTTGTAATTAAATATTAATCAAAATATATAAATAAAATGCTTACTAATTTTTGAATCATTTTTTATATTTTTAATAAACACGTCAGTTGTTATAAATAAATCTAATAGTAAAATCAGTGGTTCTTGATGGTTTTTGATAGATACGTCAACCAATTCAAACATTGGAAGTTCTAATATATTAAACAAATCTCCATATGATAAAATTAATTGACATTCTATTTCAGGTTGTACTTCATTATTAAATAATTTTTTGTACAAAATCATCTGTATAATTATTTAAATTCATTAAAATTAAAATATTCAAAATTAATATACATGATAATTTTAGACACTAAGTGTTTTGATATTATTTTAAATCATATAAAATGGATAGTGATGTCTAAAAACTTAAGAACACGCATACATTTTTTGTTTATAACAATTCATACTATACTCTTTCCGGCGAGAGAACACCCCTATTCTGGGCATGAAGACTGATGGCCAAAGCCCCACTTTCCTCTCAAAAATACCTAACTATTTCGAAGGCGGTTGATCAGGGCATCGGCAGCACATCTGTCGAACCAACACCAATTCTAACCGACCACTGCTGATAACAGCAATCGGGCACCGGTGTAGTTTTGGTGGAAACACTAGCTGTGTTTAGTATGGGGATTATGAATGCGTAGAACAAAACAATTTTTTTCATAGTGCATTTTCTCACTAGACAGAGTAATAAGTCCCCAAATAAATATTATTATATGATATTAAAGTTATGAAACTTTTGCAAAGATACTTTTATATTTTTAACAGTATTTATGTATTTTAGAATAATTTTTAGGTATGTAATACAACCATAATAGTATAGTCTAAAAATACTAGTGCTTTATGTTCCATCCATTGTATATAATTTATAGGTGATGTATTAAATTTGCTTAAATTTGCATAATTAGTTAATTAACTTACTTGCTGCTTTTTACATTCTATTAACGCTTCATAAAAACTTTCAAAAAACATTAAAGGATTTTTAGAATACTCATTGGCGTACATTTTTGCTGACCACTCTTTACGTAATCTGTTTTTATTGCACTTTAAATAATATTTAATAATCTGATCATGTTTTTCTAGATCGGTAAATATATTTACATAATGCTTTGATTCATCTGTAAAATGCATTTTTAAATATATTTTATACATACATCTATATTACATGAATACATGTATCAAATTATTTTAGAAACTGATTTTCATACCAATTTTTTCATTTTCAAAAGCCACATTAACCATTGGAATCAATATTACTTCAAATTTACTTTTTAGCTCTTCCAACTGATTTTTTCTTTCTTCGTAATCGGAATTATTTTCCAAGACTGTTAAAGAACGTTGCATTCTAATCAATCTATTTGTTACTTGGTCTATTTCTCCATTATCCATTAACTAAATATAACACATTCAACATTGCCTAATATATTTTTTTCTAGTTATAAATTAGTTATTGTTACTAATTACTATTTCAATATCAGTAATAAGTTTTGTCCAATTGTCCGCTTCCTCCAAAGCATTTTTGGTAACTTCCATTTTACATTTGATTCCATCATACAATTGAAGTTTCAATAATGATTCACCAGTGTTACTTTTTACCTATTCATCAAATTAAAAAAAAATACTATTAAAAATATTGTTTTTTAGTAAATTTAAACCTAGTTAATCACTGTATTAATTTCTTGTTTTAAATCAATAATTTTTTGTTGGATATTTGTCGCTTGATTTTCAAATTTCTCTATGTCATTGACAACTTTTGGTAGAGAAGATAGAACTTGTATTGTTGTTTCGTCGAGTACCTCGTGTACCTGTTCTACACATAATTGTAGCTTTTTCAACATAGATGGAATTACCTATTTCAAAAACAAATGTTTATATGTTTATCATAGATTAGTATTTTGTTTTATTATACCGCAGTGATATGGGCATTAATATCCATTTTCATAAGTATTTACATAAAATATACAGTAAATATATTATAGTATAGGTGTATAACATATAATTCACGGCTAATGTCTAAACTATAAATAATATATAATAATATTATATAATATATTATAATTTATACACACCTCACGACATTGATCTGGGGGTTTATCCTTTAATGTATTATTAATCCAATCTATAACACTAAAATCTTTTTCTGAAAACGATGAAATATTCTGTAAAAATAAAATGAAATATACATTCACATGCTACCTATTTTTTAACAAACATTATTTATTTATTTTAAAGTCAAAATTACCATTGCAATTGATTACCACCAATGATCACGATTCCGAAATTCTGTGCCAAAACTATTGAATCGTGTCTAAACCATAAAATTTAATACTGCACTACTGTTGTGCACTTGTGCAGCACGCTCGCCACAGATTATAAATTATAATATATTGTAGTGTAGTGGCTTACAGTTGTATAATATAGATTAAAATTGTTGTGTTGTAGACGGTTGATAGTACGGACTTATATCACAGAATATTATTATGTGCCACGGTTGTAGATAGTAATAAAAAAATATATCTAAAATCGGATTCTGTGCTTATATCTTATAGTGGTAAGTAGTTGATATAAAGATAAAATATATTAAAGAATAAAAATAAACTAATTAAAATATACTACTAATATAATAGTATACCTACTTTAATACTAAGATCTTAGTCCGTGATTTTAATTCATGAGAAAAATCATGAAATAAATTAACTAATTGATAATAATGATTACAATTCATTACAAGTTTTTTATGATAAATTCATGATAGTACCGATAGGCGATAGATATTACAAAAAATAGTATCATTATCATAGAAAAGCACAGACATATAAACATAAGTTAATAACGGTAGACGAAAAAAAAACCAAGGAAAAAAGAACCAAAAAATAAAAAACCAAAGGAAAAAAATACCACGGAAAAAAAACCATGAAAATAAAAACCAAATTTTTATATTTTGCTATATTATGTCATATTTCATGAGATATAAGTTTTAATTTTCTAATTAAAAATGTTGATCAATAATCCAACTGCCCAGGTGTCAGAAGCGGCTTGTAAAAAAATTTGGAGTGGGTGGGTGGATAGTCACTGGTTGGTCAGTGGGGCAGTGCTCAGTAGTTTGGTAAAATGAAACTTAATAAAATKTAATAGTAATAGCGAAGYGAGAAAATTTTTTTTAGGGTAGGTGGGCGATTTAAATTTATCTGCCCCGGTAATTTAAACTTAAAATGTCTGTAAAAAATAACTGTGTATTTATATATTGTTCACATTGTTTGGTTACATTATGAACTATTTATGAGAATCATTGTTTTAAATTTCGATCCTTAGCTATAAAACATTTTATAATTTTTAAATACGTTTTAAAAATTTGTCACAATACAATAAAGGGAATAATAATTTAAAATAAGTTTAAATTTCAGTTTAATCTTCAAGCTTTTTACCTAACAAATAAAATGTTCTTGACACTCATAGAAATAAAAACTAAAAAATTTTAAACTGAAAAATTATTTGTGGGTACTTACTTGGAACTTCTAAATTCTATTATTATATACAAATATGAAATAATTATTATTCAACTTAACCGGTTACTTCAATTTCGTTAATATGTGTCAAAGGATGACTTACCAAAATCTCAAGTTCGTCTAGTGTAGCTGGACCGATAGGATTTTTCTTTTTTCTGTAGGGGTGGGCTATAGTAGATAGAAACTAGCAAGTGATCTTTACTTAGAGGCTACTGTCTACCATATATTTAACAGTTTCTATAAATATATTCGTATTTCTTATTTTTCAACAGGCTATGAAATATTATAACTTATAATAGTACCCAATAAAATATATACAACCAATATACGCCACTGATAATAGTATTCAACTGATAGAACACCTAGGCAGTTGGATTATTGATCAACATTTTTAATTAGAAAATTAAAACTTATGTCTAATGAAATATGACATAATATACTATATAGTAAAATAAAAATATTTGGTTTTTATTTTCACGGTTTTTTTTTCCGTGATTTGTTAATAACGAAACACACGCTGCAATGATGTGTGTTTTTTTCTGTCAGCATCTTTCCTGATAGAAAAGTGAATCTAGTTGGAAATACTTTGGGGGGTCAACAATTAAAATTTCAAGTAGTTTTAGAACACAGATTTCTATATAGTATAGTATAGAAGTCTGTGTTTTAGAAAGCGTCAAGAAAAACAATAAATAGTGAAAAAAGTGAGTCATTTTTACGCAAACCAATTTTTGAAAAAATCGTTTTTTTTAGTGCAACTCAAAAATTAACAAGCGTAGGCATTTGACCTTTCAAATTTTTTACCAAATATTTATATTATCATCTTCAATGGTAACATTTTCGAAATATTTGAGTTTTGACTCTTTTTGAGCTAGTTAATGTCTTACGAAATTTTTCAAATTTTATAAATTTTTTAAAATTATTCTCGATGAAAACTTTATCACTTGGTAAAATAAGCTTGACAATTTAATGCAAGGTTCCTTACAAGTTTTATTAATGTATATTAAAAAATATTAAAAATGCAATAGTTATAGGCCGTTTATTGTTATATGCATTTAAAGTTCAAATTTTAACAATATACAACTATTTTACAGTTAGAAATTCATCAAAATTCTTCCTTTCATACCTAACACTAGAAACTCTGATAGAAAACTCCCCAAAAATGTGAAAAATGTTCCTACCTTAAAATAAAAAAAAAAAGTTTCCCGGAAAGTAATATTAATTTTATATATGAGTGTTTAAATTTGATTATTTATACAAGTTTGTGCTATACTGACACAACATGTCCGCTCAAAATCGTTTTTCGTATACAACGACATACTCGACAACTACAGTACACCAAATCGGTAGTCGGTACCAATTTTTTGACCTTTTTTAATATTCAATTTATTTTTAAAATTATAAATAAATTATAACCAGGCGTTAAAGTGGGAGGGGGTAGAAAGACTCAGACCTCTGACGGCGGTTAAAAAGCGTCCCCTTTAAGAAATTAGGATTTTATACATTAGACATTATACATAAAATTATATATGGAACGCTTAAGACTATATACAGACATTAGTCCCACCTGGATTTTTTTCCCACTTTAACCCCTGAATCCTGATTATACCATAAGTCTATAAGTAATTATTTAATGTTGATTGGTATAAATAAAACATGTATTACAGTAATATATGGGGGGG